>JASDQU010710887.1:9638-24738 GCA_032191745.1 Picea mariana
CATTCAATGTAAGGTGGACTAGGTCCATTATGTTTGATATCATTAAATAGGGACCACTAGTTAGTTAGTATCGAACAAATATAATGTGGCCTCATTAAAGAATGTCCTCTAGGTAGGAGGTAGTTATGATTAGGGTTCTCTAGCTAGCTATAAATAAGGATGGAGTACTCCTTATGGAGCATGTATTGGAATATATTGTATTGGAGCTTAGATCATTGTGAGGTTGCTCCTTTAAAGATGCAAGTGAATATAGATGGATTCCTCCCATAAAAGGATTGTTGTAAGGTGTTTCCCTACCTTGAGGGTATTTTGATAAATAAAGATTGAGGATTTATGAATATCTTGTTTGTGATTCAATTTTAAGTGTTAAGGATTATAACACCTTAATCCTTCTCTTTTGATGTAGGATCTTTTAGTGTCTCCTCTTGTTATCATCTTTAATTTCTGCCAGATTTTCCCCTATTACCTCCTTAGCCCCGTTCCATTGGTCCTTTAAGACCTCCAACCAATCTGCTCTCTAGGTTTGGGATTTTTATGCTTTGGTTGGAGTGACCACTATATCCTCTTCCTCTTATTTACAATTGGTGTGGATTACTCTCCCCTTGATATCAAAGTGGAGATTACTACCTTGCAATCTTTATATGTATAATTTTTTTTATAAAAAAATTCATAATAAGTTGTAATTTGGATAAGAGTGAGGAACCAATACTAACTATGATTGGAATGTATGTGAAAAATACTTCCTATGATTGAAGCAACTTGTATTTGAAAAGAAAAGTAAACAAATGTTGAGCTTACTATTCACATTCAAATATCACATATATCACATTCTCCTCTAGTGTGATTAAGTAGTTATAACAAAGAAAAGAGTTTCCATTTCAAACTTTTAAAGGTTTAGAGACCTTATGTGTATGGAAGAAGTTTTCCTTCTTAAATTAATTCCCCTTGACTCAACCTGTTCCATTAACCAATTATTCTTAAAACAACAATCCTTTTGAAAAAACAAAAAAAACCGATTATCCTTAAAACAACAATCCTTTTGAAAAAAAAAAACAAAAAAACAAATTATTCTTAAAACAACAATCCTTTTGAAAAAATTAAAAAATTAAATTTAATCATTTCTTGCCATTTACACAGACACGCCCGCAGAGAAACACATGGTATTATTAGAATTGTCACTCAAAAGCGAGCCATCAAGAAGGAAGGTGCTTGAAAGGTCAGGTAGTCTGGAGGCTAATACTCTGAACTGTGAACTTATTCGGTAGAAATACAATGACTCTAATAGTTGTGTGTTCACAAGAAATTCAATTGAATTGAGATCAACATTGTTCCAGTTGAAGGAAGGAAGAGGGGGAAGAATAGAATGGCATTGCAGTAGGTCATGTTGGGGTATGTGGTGGTGGGAGAGGTGTTGGATACTCTTTTGTTGACATTCCCATGGCCAAGGATGCTCAAGACATGTCTTGGCACAACTCTTTCCTCTCTCCTACAGCCAGCAATGGGCATCATTCCCTTCTCCATTTTTCAAATCCTCGATAAGTTTTTTCAACAATACCAATTCATCTTTTATTTATACTCATATATGCATTGAATTGAACCTGCGACCTTTGTTCGGGTCAGATTTTATATGTTTATATTAGCTTACCCATAGCATTAGAGCCTATCTAGGGTTTTTGTCTACTTCTTAGGAAAACTAGACTGGTTGTCGTGGCATTTAGCTAGAGGTTGCTGCTCTTTGGCCACTTCATTCATGTTGAATATAGGAGGCCTACATTCAGACATCGCCTTCACCAGAATGGTCAGATATCTTAAAGTTTTTCTTTCAAATTCACACAATTCTGAAAACATTACAAATCACTCGCTCCAGATCATTATTGAATTCTCAAATCTGGGTTAGCATCAATTTCAAAATTTATGTTATCTTGCGTTCAATGCTCTCTAAGCACTAGAATAGATGCTCCTTACTAATCCTTCTGCATTCTCTTAGACCTTTCCAACTTCAATGATTACAACATTGGACACTCTACTTTTCATGTTACTTCTATTGTAAGAGGTTTTCCCTTTGTGGGCAATGCCTTCCTTCATCATAAAGTTTTTCTTCCATTCCCTGGTGTTGAAGGGATTTGGGATGGGAGCCTGTGAAGAACTCACTTTTGTTGGGACCACTAAATCCTTCCTAGGATTCCTAGGGCCTTTTCGTTGAGGAATGCCCACCATTCTTTTCTTCGATATCACACAGAAAAGCCACCTTAGAACATAATCAAACAACAGAAAGGAAGAGTGGCTAAGAATCGGTCTGTTAGTCCATATTATCATCTCTAGTTGGTTCAGGGAGGCCATAAAAAGATTGATTCTTATCAGGGCCTGGCGTACTGTGGCTCTAACTGCAATATGGAGCATGGATTGGCTCATCATATCTTTCATTAAGTTTGATCTCGGATTGCCATTAATTCCATTATATTTATCCGTGGTTATCAAGTTTCTAACCTCCTAATGCTCTTGCTACCTTGTAATAAATTTCTTTTTCAGGCCCCTTTCAAGGTTTGGCCACCCCATGGGACTAAAAACTATGAAGTGCTCTTGCTTTCCTTTTCCATTCTTTTAGTTAAGTAACCAGTCATGTTTTTTTTAACAAGAACTGGAGAATTTGTATTATCAAAATGGCTATAGTAGAACTGTCAGCGTTGTTAGTACATATTTAATCACTTCCTTCTTTACTATCAACAAGTATGTCCAATAAATTATACATAGTTTTATGACATCTTATGACAAAATTTTCAAAAATTATCTATTGCTATATATCCTGAAAAAGAATCCTAAAATACTAATTGATTTACAAAACATAAACTAGAGGAAAGAGTGGCGGTTTTATACTTCATCAGATCCTTATCTGTTGCAAGCTGGTTCTTTTTCTTCAATGTCTATGGCTTTGATCATCTGTGCTTCTGTGTTTTCTTCCTTGTTGTTCCCTTGCACTGAGGCCTTCTAATTTGATTCCATTGAGAGAGATTATTTGTTCATTGTTTCTACCATATGCCTAAGAAGATTACACTATCTCCAAGATGGCTAGCTGCTTCTTTACCTGCATAAGTGTGCTCATAATTTCTGTAAGTTTTGAGAAAAGGGAAAATATTGAGGTCCTATTTCCCTGGGTTATCTCCTCGTGGGTCCTTAAAATTCTTCTAAAATCCATAAGATCTTGGGGTTCTATTGTGAGGAAGTAGGCTGATACCAGACCATGCTCCAAACTAAATCCTGAGACTGCAAGGTAACTTAGTTTCCAAAAGAACATAACTTTCCCCTATTGCAAATGTCCCCCTGTAGCTATTACAATACCAAAGTTATCTTTTGTTTCAAAGGAAGAGAATTTGTTCTGAAAACAGAGACAACATAAAATATCTCTTAGATTGTGCAAAGGATATTCCAAAGAGAATTCAACAGCCCGATGCATAAATGTATACTTATAACACCTACAAGCAACAGGATGCCCAAAACCACTATTCCTAAGCAACGATAAAACGCTATGAAAATGAAAGACAGGTAATGGAGACTGAGAATGCCAAAAAGGAAATCACCAAATACTAAATGGGTCCTGATAAAGAAAAATTGAAGGATGACATGAAGAAAGAGCAGCTGACTGAAAACGAACCTGAAAAAAAGTGAACAGAGAAGCCCAAATCCCTTCCACTTGAAAGAACTGCGACTGGATGCTATCCCACCTGCACCTAGGTGTATTAATTCCATGTCTTCAATAACATATGCTCTTGTAGCTTGGAGCATGCCCAAAATGATAAAGGGTCCCTTCAAATTAAATTTGGAGCCCTGGTGGTTTCACTCGTGCATGGATGACACTTGCTAGATGTAATTCTTTGTACTTGACATTAAACCAATGATTTAAGGGTTAAAGTGGGTATTTTGATGGCCATTTACCCACAAATCCCCCAGTTTTAACTTAATCACCTTGTTTTCCATTGCATCAGCCTGCTTATTGTTATTGTGGAGAACCTGGTCATATGATATTTCCTGGATATTTGAGGCTTCATATTGTGATCTGGTAAGGATAGAATTTATTCTATGATCTACTTGACTTTGTTTCATCATAGATCTAATAACTATAGTGGAATCCCCTATTATAATTAATCATTCAATATTTCTCTTTGATGCTAATATGAGCCCTTGAAATAGTGAATAAGATTCTATTTTGTTGTTAGAAAGAATTTTAACCCCCAGGTGTATGACATTTCAACTATTCCTCCAGGATTGTAAAGGACCCCCCCTACTCCTGTCACCCCTGTAACCAATCATGTTTTCATCCATGTTCATAATGAAACAATCTACCTGCTAACCACCCTATTTTCCATTTCATCTACCATTTTATTTGTGGTTCTTCTCACATGGACGAATCTAACCTCTTCCAGGTGTTCCAATGCTTTTGTGATTCATGTAATATGAACCCTCAATTTCCATAGATAAATCATGGTTCAAACTTCATGGTCAATTATGAGCTGAGGCTCTCCTTCATGGTTCAAACTTGCATATTTCCACCAAAAAATGCTTAGGTGCAAACGTAATGGTACGAGGGAAAAACTCTCTATGGCCAAGGGTAAACCACAATAGACAGGTATGATTGCAAAAATCAACTCAATTCCAACATATGCTATATAAACTAATGTGAAATATAAGAAAGAGGCATACCTTGATCCAACGTTTGATGATGTTCCACCGTTGAGCACTTCGACCCAAAGCTTTATACCTACAATAAGTTCTTAACAAATGAGCAGAGCAAGTAAATAATGATGATGTAAAGGGGTTAGCACATTAGATAGCATAATCCATCAATAAGCATTACAAACATGCCCATGGATAATAATCATACATTTGCAATATACCAATAGGATGGGAAATGAGTATTTCTATTAATAATTGATCAGTAGAAGTGACAACATTACAGACTTCTGTGTCAGCATGGTTCAAAACCAAGAAACCAAGTTCCTTCCCACTGGGCCTCCACCACTTTAATCCTCCGCCAAAGGCAATCTCACAAGAGAGAGTCAATGAGGTTCTCTCAACAATAGGGAAAGAGCTTGGGGGTTGAACACTGTGTTTAGGCTTGAGGGACAAAGGGATGCAGACTCAATATGAAGCAATTTCTCCAGAGTAACTTTGCTCTCAAAGTTGAATTCTTTCTCTCCTTTTCCATAGCTTGAAATTGTGCTTTTATAGCCTTCATAATGCAACTTAAGGGCTAAGTCAGAACATTTCCAGTATGTGGAAGGCCAAGGATCCGAGATCTTCTGTCATGACATGGAAACCCGACTTCATTTTTGTATTTTCTGGCACAAATCTCGATGTACGTAGGCTTTAGTGGAGAAGCCAACGTACACACACCTTGAATAACTGATAGGGAGCGTATATGTGGAAAAATGTATATTTTTTGCTCTGGATTCATCAAAAAGGGATGACAAGTCTGCATAGGGAAATGGAAAAATGCCCTCTGTGCAAGATAGCAATGGTGAGGAAAATCTCTCTATAACAGATGCCCCCTAATGTGTGAGATTAGAGGAGTATTTGCGATGGCCGAAATACATTATAAATAACCCAGAAGTGGAGTGGTAGAGAATCAATTGGATGAACTCAATTGCTTAACACATTATGTATTGACTTTGCATACATGGCTTCCAAGAATACAATGCAGATCCACGTGGAAAATATACCAAACAAGTGTTCATGGTCATGAATAGGAGAATAAAAATGTCGTTGTATGCCAAAAGTTATCATAGTCACGAACAAGGCCCAGTGAAACCAATCTCAAAATCAATATGAAGATATATGTATACCATGAAGTACAATCTGATCTCCCATGATCACTAAAGTCGAACAGGTGTTGGTCCAATGAAAGAGAAGCAACAACTCAGGAAAGTTGTGGCCACATAGTGATGTCTTCAAGTATTCTACCCAATCCGCCAAGGTGCAATTCTACATCATGTGAAAAAATTAGTTGAGGTCGAACATGATGAGACATCATTTGATTATCTGTCATTGAGGTATACCATTAACAAACACGAGACAACCTACCAATAATGAAAGTAGGTATCAAGGCACCGAGTACATTTCTACAAGTGTGAATAAAGGAGTTGGTTTCAAACACTTGAGAAATCCATTGATCAGAAGACATTGATGTGTTCCCATCTATCAATGGTGAGAGAGACTGCCACTATTGACTGCAAGCCTCAAGGTACTCACACAACTCTAGGTCCCATATCCAGAATAAATGAGCTGAAGTCGATGGAAAGGGACCCGCTAAAAGGAGAGCATTAAGGCATCTCTCATCGATCAACATGAGGAATAAAGCAGGAGCTTCATGATTTGATGGAGATCGGACAAAGAACATGTTCATGAACCAATGACCATGTGCATCTTTCGTGTGTACCAAGTGCAAGAGGTATATGAAAAAGACCCTCTGAATAACAATCAATGATGAAAACTGTTGACAAAGCCGAAGAAACCACCAATAAGGCTAATGGAAACCAAGGCACTGCATGAATCCCAAAGTGTGAATAGATTTCTTGTCGTCAAACATGAGGGAAACCACCCAGTCAACAACCAATGATGAAGTGTCGATTGTTGGGTTCAATGTGACCTAGAAATGATGAAAGTAGGGACAGGGTACATAATAAGACCATAGTATCATGTGATTCCGAGACAAACTGAGGGTATGACCGACATGCAAAGTCAAGATTTCTGAGGAGTGGCCGACGTAGGTTGATAGACTTCCTTTGAATAAGAGCATGAGACATGGTGGACTCCGGCAGCATAGACTCAATGATGTGACTATTAGATGCAGGAGGCATCAATAATGTTCTCTATAGGGACTGGAAGAGTAACCAGTCGATAGAGAAAACTCTATAACTAGATCAACTTCCTAAGTCCATGCTAAACTCAAAATTATGATGACGCAAGGACTTTGCGATCTGTTCAAAGGCGACATGACTATTGCCAATTACAATATACTACTCCATTCCCGCCCATCTTTTTTTGTTTTTTCATAACAAATGAATGCTATGATATAGAGGAGGGAACGTACCTATGCTCAATGCAATGGAATGCATGTGGGAGATGGACACTCGGGGTGATGTTCCCTCCAGGGTATAGGGTGTCAAATTGTGAAGGATATAAACAAGGCTCTGCTTGGTTGAGGATGCAAAAACTTCTTACGCAACGGTTTATGATGCAAAGCGAGAACCGGCTAAAGGCTCAATATTGCAAGTGAGGGCATGAGATGAAATCACAACTTAACGCCAAAAGATGTCCTTTTTTATTTCTTTTAGTCTACTTGGTGTAAAAAAGGGGTAAACTTGTGCCAAATAGACGTCTTTTGAAATCCAATTTATGAGTGTGAAAAAGACAAGTTCACTCGGCAATCGTTTCTATTTTTGATAACAAGTTGAAAAAGAGCTTAACTAAGACTCATGACCTTTCAAATCCAATTTTAATGAGTGTGAAAGGGACAACTCAATTGACAATCTTTTCGGTTTTTTAGACGAGTCCAAAAAGAGCTTAATTAAGACTCGTTTTTCTGTCTTAATCAACATGTAAAGGGGGAGGCCAAGGCTCTAGTCTCAGTCTTCTATGGAAATTTAGTATCTCATGGATAGCTGACAAAAGATTGGGAAGACCCAAGGCTCTCCAAGTTTAGGAGGAGAAAGTGCTAATGGAGGTTACAGTCTCCGTGATGGTTCAGATAATGTATCTTAATAAAAAAGACATAGGTGGGGGAATGGGATGACCCATTAGATCATTCCAATCGAAGGGAACTTTGTCAGGACTTGGAGAAAGAACATTCTGGGAAAGAATAAATATCTCTCATTTAGAAGGGGGAGGATTTGAAATGTTGATGACATGACTGAAAGGTGCATCATTCTCTTCAGGGAGAGTGGGTTGACCAGAGATTGCATTGGTGTGGCCACTTCTTCATTTATAGGCTGAAGAGGATGCATAGTAATGGGGGTGAGAAATGCCTCCCCCTCGACAAAGGGGGTGAGTTCGGGAGAAAATTGCGTCGATGGAACCATCGAGACAATCAAAGGAGAAGTGGTGTGAGGAGAAACCATGGAGGCTTCAGAATCCGAAAGTATTTTGGGTGAGCCCCATGCTTCTAGTATCCCAACAGTAACCGGGCACAAACGAGTAAGGTGACTTCCTTCGCAAGTCCTGCAAAGGAATTTCAGTTTACTTTTGAGACCTCTAGGCTTCTCGTTGTAACTAGCAGGGGAAAGAGAATCATCTCCTGTATGATGAATAGAGGCGGGAGACATGACAGGGATATGATTTGGGGTAAAAATAATGGTGCCACCAACATAATTGGTAGAGGTTGGGGGCAAGTTGTCCACATAATTTGTAGAAAAAGTCGACCCATCTTCCACATGACTGGCAGAGGTTGGTGATGGAGCACCAATATGAATGATAGTGATTGGGCTGACGATAGATTGTGGCATTTGATTCCATGGTCCGGGGAAAGATTGATTCTGAAAAATTGCAAGCCAGGCAGGATCTTGGTGTACCCCTTGCCCCAGCCCAGAAAAGCGTTGGTTCATGCCAAAATGGTCCGAAGAGGTTTGGATGGGCATCGTCACTGAGGTCTGTGAAGAGACTAAGGTAGGATAAGGATTATTCGAGTGAGGATATATGTTGCTCCCTTGTGAAGGGGTCCCATAAAGAGGGTAGCCCAAACCGTAAATATGATTCTCCCCATATGAAATACCTGGGGGTACTTGAGGACCTGTCATGGAAAAAGTGTTTAAAGGAAGTGACATGGCGGATGAAAGATACATGGGTGGGGTGTAATAAGTGGGATAAGCACCCATCTAAGTACTAGCTCCTGAAAGATCATATCTAGTATTGGATCCATAGGGGGGAAGGTTCCAACCTCCCATGGGGACATGACTCATATAAAATGAAGAAATAGGCATCGGAGCCATGGTGCCCCCAGGTCCAATGCTAGGATCCATATATATGGGCCAGGTAGAGGGTTGCTCGAGGGGAGGCATATCAACATAAAAATGGCTAGAGACCCAAGGTGCGGACTTAGCATTGTAGTTCTGCATACCATTGTAAAAAGTGGAAGGGTCTGTCCCCATGAAATTAGTAGGTATCATTGGGTGGGTAGCAGTGAATGAGGGAGAAAAAGAAATTCCATTGTCCATAATGATGAAACCCAAAATAGACTCCTAAGGTCAACTAGTAGTCAAAGAGCATACCAAAAAGTCAAACGGCCAATATGCATGCAAACAGGCTAAAGTGGTTGAGTGGCCTCCCTCTCTAAAGAAGGTATGTCTCGTCCAAGAGGGACCTGAGACTCCACACTAAAGTTTGGAGGTAACCGGATCAGTTATAGGGGCCCTTGTGAGCTTAACAACCAGTCAGTCAGATCCCCCGGAGAAGTAATCCTCCATAAAGGTTTTGTGTTGTCTGACCCCTATCTGACCCAGGGTACAAGCAGAATAACCCCTGCAAGTAATATATGAGATACCTAAGTCAAGAAACTAATACACCATTGTATAACCGATGCACAGACGAGAAGTTGCAGGTCCGAATCACCGTATGGGAAGAGTAGCAAAGCTCGAAACCTTGAAAGAACCGCCTCTCATAGAGGTATGGGTACTAGCAAGATCCCCAAATACGAATAAATACAAAGAAATATCTCTGATGCTAGGTGAGTATCCAGGGGTTATCCCTTCAACCAACTTCGTGCGACCTCATGATTAACTCCGGTGTGAGAAGAGCCTCCTGATATTACCAATTATACAATAGACTTCTCAACTCCCTGTCTCAGACACATGTTGATTTAATTTCCTTGGAGAAGTTTACTCACAAAATCCTATTCCAAGGCACTAAATCCTAGATTAGTTTGTGCACCCTAAAAAATAAAATCGTGACTAATCAATTTTATTTTAAAGAATAAATTTTATTGGTCATGATTACTCAAAAAGGTATGGAAGCGAAACTCATGATGTTATGAATCTTCAAGAAAATGAATATGAATATAATGCAAAGTCTATCTTTAACTTTTCAATGAATGATATGCTAATAAAAGAAGTGCAATTTTCATTTTCAACTCTGCAATTCAGAAGTAAAATGTGATCTTTCACTAAATGAACTAAGCTAATGATAAGGGCTCAAAGACAAAAATGTTAACCAATGAAAAATACCTATTTTTTTTTGTATTTTCAATATATTAAAGAGAAAATGCATGGACTATAAAGAAACCTGATATATAAGTTCTACTGTGTATAAATGAAATAACTCAAGAAGAATATCAAGCAGCCAAGCAAACATCCCAGGGTTCAAGGACAACAAGGATGAAAAACAAAGAGAAAGACTACACCCAAAAAAGTCAACTCCCAACAGGTTTCTTGTCAACCTAGAGAAACTCAAAAGGTACTACAGAGGCATAAAAAGGCTCATGAATCCTCAGAACTCACCCAACAATCACTAAACCAAGAAAATAGGCAAAGGGAATTGATATACGCGATTGTTCAGGAGAACATGGCATATATACAGATCGTGCAGTAAGACAACAAGCATGTATATGCGACTTTCGGGGGAAAAGGAGCGTATATGATTTAAAACATGGCCAGGCAAAGGAAAGAAGGCCGAAAACTCAGAACCAGAGTGAATGGAATATGTCAAGTAGTGATACAAAAAGAAACATAAAGGAAAAAGAGAAATGTAGGAAGAAAAAGTACTTCAACCGTTAGAAGGAATATCTCTCCCCAGTGGAGTAGCCAATTCTGTTACGAGGTAAAAACTCTCTATGGCCAAGGGTAAACCACAATAGATAGGTATGACTGCAGAAATCAACTCAATTCCAACATATTCTATATAAACTAATGTGCAAGATAAGAAGGAGGCCTACCTCGATCGAACATTTGATGATGTTCCACCATTGAGCACTTTGACCCAAAGCTTTATACCTGCAATAAGTTCTTAACAAACGAGTAGAGAAAGTATATAATGATGATGTAAAGGGGTTAGCACATTAGATAGCATAATCCATCAATAAACATTACAAACATGCACATGGATAATAATAATACATTTGCAATATACCAATAGGACGATCAAGGAGTATTTCTATTAATAATTGATCAGTAGAAGTGACAACATTATAGACTTCCGTGTCGACACGGTTCAAAACCAAGAAACCAAATTCCTTCCAACTGGGCCTCCACCACTTCAATCCTCCACCAAAGGCAAGCTCACAAGAGAGAGCCGATGAGGTTCTCTCAACAATAGGGAAAGAGCTTGGGGGATGAACACTGTGTTCAGACTTGAGGGACAAAGGGATGCAGACTCAATATGAAGTAATTTCTCCAGAGTAACTTTGCTCTCAAAGTTGAATGCTTTCTCTCCTTTTCAATAGCTCGAAATTGTGATTTTATATCCTTCAGAATGCAACTGAAGGGTCGATTCAGAACATTTCCAGTATGTGGAAGGCCAAGGATCAGAAATCTTCTGTCGTTACATGGAAACTCGACTTCATTTTTGTATTTTTTGGCACAAATCCCGATGTACGCAGGATGTAGTGGAGCAGCCAGCGTATACGCATCTTGCATAACTGATAGGGAGCGTATATGTGGAAAAATGTATATTTTTGGCTCTAGATTCATCAAAAAGAGATGACAAGTCTGCATAGGGAAATGGAAAAAGGCCCTCTGTTCAAGATAGCAATGGTGAGGCAAATCTCACTATAACACGTAATTAATTATCTGGAAGGATTTTAACTAAGGAATTTTTCTTTATTTCTTTTATTCTTTGAAGCTGACCTGCTTTTCTACCTCATTTTAGTACGAAACAAGTTGCAAATGTCTGAAATTTTGTAGAATTAGTTTTTTTTGGTAAACAAAAGATACTTGTATGAACATAGTATAGACTTGCATGTGAGGAAGAACAACAACCTTTCCTAGAGCGCAGTACAAAATGGACCAATTGGCTAGCTTTAAGATTTGGCCCAAATCTAATCTTATTATTGGAGGATAGCCTCAAATATCCATGTGTTGTTATTATACTCGAAGAGTTTTTAGGATCTATCATAAATTTTCTGATGATCAAAAACATATTCTTTCACAAATTTCACAAGTTGTTGTTATCAATTATACAATAAGTAGTGTGTAGCAGTGCTCAAAGTGAGAGCCTAAGATGAAAATATATTTGAGTGTATTATGGTCTCTTCTTCAGTGACACGTGACCAATGTAATATTATAATGTTTGGGTTAGGGTTTAGGTGGTTAAACCACCATAACCAACTTAGGGTAGCCTACCTCGAGCTCCGGTAGTTGTATTTCTTGCAACATCATTAATATATGTGAAATATATTATTCTCTCCAATTATGTTTGTCTTTTATTGTGTTATGTATGCACCCATATGGAATCCTTCACAAAAGTCATTTCAAAGATATGAGTTTTAATTCTTCCTCTGTACGTCAATTGATTAGTTCTACTTCTCCCTTTCTACARTTGTTTTGCTTGGATTTGCTCCCTTCTCCCGCTCTCCTCTTACATTTGATTATCATGCCTTGGAGGTGGAAATCTTGGGTGATGGTTAGRCATCCACTTGTATTTCCAAACTAAACAATKTCTGATATTTTGTTGACTCTTACCATGTTGGTGTAATGGTGGTTAAACACGACTTTATGAACACTAAAKTCATTTATGAATCACCCTTAGTGGGTGGTTATAGCCCAGATTGTGTGGCCTTTGTGGTCCCTTATTAACATGGTGGTTAGAAGTTGACTTAGTTTTWTGTAATTAATGCGGAAGTTAGCCTAAAGTTAATCACTATAGAAAGGGGTCTTGTACCTCATTGTAACACACTGTGGAATCATGTAATGAAATCAATTATTCAAAGGGAAGGTTTTCCTGTGAGGGTTTTATCCACTATTGATTTGGTGACGTGATTTTATGTGATGATGTGAAATATCATATGGGGCCTTTCAGCCCTGGTGCTAACATGGTATCAGAGAGGGGGAACTTCCCTATTACTTTTGGTTATGCTATTTGGTGACACTATGTGAAGCTTTGGTTTAGATTGCAGTAAATGAGCACATGCATTCTGTCAAACACTTGTTTCACAATGGTGGTGAAGTATTTAGAGTGCACTCTTTATGGCACTCAAAATTCCTTCTATCGTAAATCCATTTCTTGTCACAGTTAAATCTATTTTGAACTCTTACTGTAATCTAGAGTTTGAGCTTCTATACAAATCTGTATTGACTGGGTCTGAACAATAGAGAAAGAACATGATCTATCTATAACCATGGGCAGGCAGTTTCCTTTTAGTTTATTCATTGTTCCTATGGCCTCCATTACCTACTTTGTGATCTCTGCAATATCTTTTGTCTCAGTTGTTTGGATTAGATTTGAATATTGTTCAGTAGAAGCATGATTTACATGGGTGTTTATTTCACTGTGTAGTGTTTCAGATCTGATCAATTTTTTTTTTACATAAAATTTAGTTTCGTGCCCCAGCTTAATGTTTTTACACATTTGTTTTGGCATTCATACCCACTGTGAGCCTGATCTTGTGCCTTGCACATCAAGTCCATCTAGCATACAAAACAAATCCTAGTTGTGGGTTGAATCTCTTTGTATGCTTCTTTGTGAGATTCTCGTGGGCTGTTTCATATCCTGCAGCATCTCACCCTAGCCTTGCTTCCTAACAAAGAGATCTTGGTCCTCTCGCAACACAGGAGCATGGCCCATTACAACCAGTAACTTTCACACAGTTCTCTGCATTTTTTTGGCACAACTTGGGCTTCCTGCAACTTCCATGTATTGCTTACTGTAGGCCATGGAAGTTCATATGATCTGCATGGAAGTTCATCATTAGTTGTATCAGTCAAGAAAAATCAACAATGTAGAATTATGTTCTTAATACAAGGCTTATAATTGAGAAGCATAGATCAACATGGGAACTATTAGTTGTTTTTATAACCAGAATTGATAATTAAATTATAAATTTAAAAGATCTTGGAAATAAGATATCCAAGTGTTATGCCCTATTAGCGTTTGATGGAATAAGGAAGATGGGATTTTGACATTCTGTCTCTAACCATGAATACATGCATATAAATATTTTCACACCCCTTGTTTTGTTTTCCAGGTGTGACCATTGTGCAGAAAACTAGATTTGTCTTAGCTGTAAAGAGGTTCTTTGTAGCCGCTTCATCAATGGCCACATGCTTGAGCACTATGAAAACACTGGTCATTTCTTGGCTATCAGCTACAGGTATATTTTCAATAACTCTTGTGTTTTCATGTAACTAGGTTTCTCTACTACTATATGGAAGATTTTCCTTTCTCTTTTGATGCAATCTTTCAGTGTGGTGCTTTTCATGCGATGCTTATTTAGATGCACAAGTGATTGCACAATTACGTCCATCTTATGAAACTAGGCACCTATTGAAATTCAGAGTGGAGCCTTCACATCGCTCTGATGGGAATGGGATTGAGTTGCATTTCTAATAGGTGGATCTCATTTGTAGTTACTAGTATATTGAAACTGTTTTCCATCAAATGATAGATTAGAATTGATTTTCTAGAGCTAGACTTAGTTGCGGAAGTGTATCCAAAGAAGTAATGATATGAGAGTAAATATAAAATGTTGTTAGTCTTTTTCTCTATTATTTTGCATCATGCTTTTATGTACCTGCACTTTGGGACTTAGTATTCTACATAGACAAGTAATTCATCTTTGTGTTGAAGTTTCTCATTATTTTGGTATAGGAAATATTTTCCTTGCGGGTCTCTAAAATGGTCATTGAAATTTTTTTCTCAGAATTCTAAGTATTCTTGTGTTGTAATTCCAAACTAAACACCCCTGTGAGTTTTGGAAAGATCAATTAGTTTTAAAATTTCTGCAACCAGGAAGGTTTTAATAGATCTCAAAGTTACAAATAATTAGATTCCAATATCAAGGTTCACCCATTTATTCAGTGGCTTGTGGAACCACATTGTTGCTCTATGATAATGGAAAATTCATGATCATTATCTTGTGGGAAGGAAATCAGATATTTTACATTCATAGAAGCTATTTTAGAAT
>JASDQU010710890.1:27799-44937 GCA_032191745.1 Picea mariana
TGATTGAATCNTCTTCTATTACCCTCTTCACCCTCTTTGTCTGACCATCAGACTCAGGATGATACGCTATACTAAAGTTCAGATTCGTTCCGAATCCTTTGAACAGTTCTTTCCAGAAATTCGAGGTGAATTTCGAGTCCCTATTAGACACAATTGTCTTAGGAATTTCGTGGAAGCGTGCAACTTCTTTTAAAAATATATCAGCAACATCAGCTACCCTGTGGGTGGTTTTCAGTGGAATAAAATGGGCGACTTTAGTAAGCTTGTCCACCACCACCATGATTGAATCATGTTGCTTGCTTGTTCTGGGCAATCCTGTGATAAAATCCATTGTTACCATGTCCCATTTCCATTCAGGAATGGGTAAAGGCTGCAACAACCCTGTTGGGTGCCTATGCTCAGCCTTAACCTTCTAGCACTCCATACATCTGGTGATGTATTCAGCGATTTCCTTCTTCAGACCCAGCCAAAAATAATGGCTTTTGACTGCTGCCACAGTCTTCTGATATCCAGGATTTTCAGTATAAGCCACGTTATGCATATCCTTTAGAATTGTTAGCTTCAATTCTTGGACATTGGGTACATACACTCTGTTTTTATACAGAAGTAAATCATCAATTCCCAAGGTGTAACTTTCCTTGGTCTGTGGTCTCTCACACTGCTGTAGCTTTGCTACAAGACCTCTGTACTGCAAATCAACATTTGTCGCTTCCAAAATTCTATCTTTAATCTCAGTCTTGTACATGCTAATGGTTGTAGCATGTAATTCGTGCACTTTTCTGCTAAGTGCATCATCCACCTTATTTTCTTTCCCTTTGATATGCTTGATATCAAAGTCATATTCGCACAGAAACTCCAGCCATCTGGTTTTCTTGGCATTTAAAGTCGGATGATCAAATAAATACTTCAGACCATTATGGTCTGTTCTCAACTCGAATCTTTTGCCCATGAGGTAATGTCTCCATTTCCTCAAGGCATGGACGATTGCTGCTAGCTCTAAATCGCAAGTGGCATAATTCCTTTCATGCTCTTTTAGCTTTCGGGACTCATAACAAATTACAAATCCCTCTTGGTTGAGAATTCATCCTAGCCCCTCCTTACACACATCGGTGCACACTACGTAATCCTTATTTGGATCTGCAATGTTCAGGATTGGAGCGTTGGTTAGCAGCTGCTTCAATCGCTGGAAACTGCTCTCACACTCTTCAGTCCACTGAAACTTCTTCTTCTTCCTTTGCAAGGAAGTGATAGGGTGAGTTATCTTTGAGAATCCAGCTATAAACCTTCTGTAGTAGCCTCCCGGACCCATAAAAGATCTAACTTCTGCCACATTTCTTGGCGCTGACGATTCTCGGATGGCCTCAACCTTTTCAAGATCCACAGAGATCCCCTCTTCTGAAATAATATGTCCCAAGTAATGAATCTGGATTTGATAAAATGAGCACTTGCTTAGTTTTGCATACAGTTGGTGTTCTCTCGACACCTACAGCACCATTCTCAGGTGTTGCTCATGTTCTTCCTCTGTCTTGGAATACACCAAGATATCATCTAGGAAGACTATGACAAACTTGTCCAAATAATCTTTGAACACTCCATTCATTAATCACATGAAAATAGTAGGCGTGTTTGACAATCCAAATGGCACCACTATGAACTCATAATGACCGTACCTTGTTCTAAAGGCGGTCTTGCTGATGTCCTCATCATTTATTCTCACTTGGTGATATCTAGATCTGAGGTCTACTTTTGAGAATATTTTCGCATCCTTCAACTGATCAAAAAGATCATCGATCCTTGGTAGAGGATACTTGTTCTTGACAGTTACCTTATTCAACTGTCGAAAATCAATGCACAGTCTCAGCGTCCCATCTTTCTTCTTCACGAATAGGACCAGGGCTCCCCAAGGTGACACGCTGGGGTGAATGTATCCCTTCTTTAGTAGCTCTTCAAGCTGCAATTGCAACTCTTTTAGCTATGGTGTACTCATTCTATAAGGAGCCTTCGAAACTGGAGTTGCTCCCGGCATCAAATTAATAGAAAAATCGATGTCCCTCTTTGTAGGTAGTCCGGGTACCTCCTGAAATACGTCCTTAAACTCTTTGAGTACCTCATGGTCTTCCAGATTCGAGACTACATCTCAGAATGCTTCTTCCACCCGAGCTGCAAATAATTGATAGCCCTTCCGGTAACATTTCTTCAGTTGCACGGCTGAGATTTCCCTAACAGCCACGGCTCTGGGAATTCCTTGGACTGTTACCTGATTTCCCTCTTCATCCAGACATATAAATCTCTTGTTACGACTGTCTAGAAGGGCATGGTCCTGGTCCAACCAGTCCATCCCAATTAAGCAATCGTATGAGCCTAAAGGCAAAATGTTCAATTCATCCTTAGTGCTCATTCCTTTCATGTCTACTGAACAGGACTTAACCAATTCAATGACCTTCCTCTTGGTCCCTATGGCTAACTTCACTAACCAAGACTTCTCATGTTTGCTTCTCGTTAGATGCAAACTGTCCACCACTCTAGGATCTACATAACTATGGCTAGCCCCTGAATTAATTAAAATAATTAATGGTCAGTTGTTAATCATACCTTCCACTTCAATCATGTGAGATTGAAATTCTGCTTGCTTGTTGTCCAAGGTTGTGTAGATCCTAGGCATTCTGCTGCCCATATCCTCCACTGTTTCAGCTTGCTGAATAGTATGAACAGTTCTCGCTTTACCATTTTTATGGGGAAAATCTCTATACTTGTGGTTTCCTTGACAGCCCCAACACTGAATGGGCATTTGTCTCTGTCTTTGTGTTCCCTCTTTAGTCATTCTTAGCTCTCTAAATGATGGTTGTCCCTGAAGACTATTTCTGAAAAAGGGAGGCATGTTTCCCTTCTGCCTTTGTTCTTTCTTAAACCTCTTCTGGTCATCCCAAGCCTTCCAAAAGGTAGGCTTTTCTCTTTGTTGTTCGTATAAGCATTTCGCCCTTCTTATGGTTTATTCCATGGTTTTAGGATCGTCATACTGAATCTTGTCACTAATGGAAGGTGGCATTCCACTCAGATACCTCTGAATTTTGACAGCCTCGTCTTTGATGAACAAAACATACATCAGTAGTTCCAGAAAACTTCATTCATACTCATCAATAGTCATGCTGCCTAGCTTGAGTTCGAAGAACTCCTTCATATTTCTGTCATGATACCTTTTAGTCAGGTATTTATTCTCGAAATACCTCTTAAATTCCTTCCAAGTGACCTCTTTCTCTCTGATGTGTTGCACCTGCACAAACTGATCCCACCACATGGATTCTTTTCCTTTCAGTTGATACATTGCAATTCTTCCTTCTGCATGGGCGGAATAATTCTGCAGTTGGAAATATTTCCCCATGCCAAGCAACCATGTCTCGGCATCTTCCTCCTTCTTATGTTCTCCATCAAATGTTGGAGGCTTAATCTTGTTCATCTCCCCTTTCAATTCATCATTTCCAGATTTTCGGTGTTTTCTGGTAGGAGACGAACTTGAACTACTGTGTGTTTCCTTGCCAAAATGCTTCAGGGAGAGACCGTAATGTCTGTTACCACTCCTTGATCTTCTTCTCCTCTCAGGGGTTTTGACACTTCTTGATCCGCTTGTGTCACTCTCTTTTTCCAATTTCTTTTCTATTCTTTCCAGGCTCTTCAACATTTTAAAGTTGAATTCACGCTATCGATCCCTGGTTTTCATGAGCTTTCGGCTATCAGCTAGGCGAGCCTGGGCATATTTCTACAATCTTTCGATGAGTTTCATCATATGTCCTTCCTTATCCTTCTCTTTCCTGTGCCCATTGGAGTTCGATCCTTCCACTTCCACGTTGACATCCTTTCCTTCTCGTTCGTCCTCTGTTTCGGGGGCAATCTGCACCTTTTCCCACTCCATACTCGGCGTTGGTTAGCTGGAGTTCTGACTCTCGTTGAACTCTGCACATGCACTGTGCAATTCAATTCGAAGTTGTCAGGCCATTAAAACTTCACGAACAATCCACAACATTTATAAGCCAATACGAACAAGAACAAAAGATGTTTCGATTCAAATAAGTTTTCTGAGCTCTTGTTCGGCTCTGCAATTTCAGGACTTCATTTTTTGGGGTTTCGAGTTTTTGAAACTTCAACCTTCGGCATTTTGAGACTTCGAAACTTCGGAATCTCGGTCCACGAAGACCCAACAGTTAGATCTTCGTAGCCAAAGTCACCCTTTCGCAACTCGCGATCTCGCGAGTTCGTGAGCTGAAGACCCTCGACTCATTTCCTCCAAACGTCGATACCCAAGATGCGATACGGGTATGGCTCCCTCTTCGCTAGTGCCTGCTACACATGACTGTAGGCTAGGAATAAGTGCTAGCACTCCTTCGCTACTCGCACCTTCGCGAGTTGTGGCGTCCAACCCTGGCTCCTCCCTTTCATGAAACCCCAAGAAGCGATGTTGACTTTTCTCTTCACGTTCTCGCTACTCGTGACTTCACGAGTTTCAATGTCGAGTTCCCGTGCTCTTATCTCGTGAATCCCTGAAATCGTGAATTACTTTATTCTTTGGGCCCATAGCATAGCTGTCGCCCTTCACCACTGTGGCACGTGGTACGTTCAGGAGGGTCCACGTCACCTTCGGTGATGTCATCGGGTCCCACCACTCTCACCTGTCTTCTTGACTCACTGGCACGTGGTACACATTCATGCACCCACGTCCATTCCAAACAAGGAATCCAATGGTCAGATCCCCTCCTCAGATCAATGGCACAGATCTTTTCGGCATTTCGGGGTTTCAGGCATCGGGAGTTCGTGCACCCCACATCTCGAACCTCCATCTGCCGAAATCCCGAAATCATTGTTTACTAAACTACTTGATCCAACGGTCAAGTTCTTCTCCACATGATCTACAGTGTAGATCTTTTCGGCATTTTGGGGTTTTAAGGAGTTCGCGTATCGCGATTCCCACACTCCTGTGTAATTCAAAAGGGATTTAAACCTTGCACACACTCTCCAGATCTGATGGTCATGAGGGTTCACCTTCCCTCTCGAGCAAATCCTAAGGTTCTAACACTATTGATGTGGAGACCTATCTCCCCGTGGCCATAGACCACACCAACTACGGTTTCACACACCGCTAAACCTCCTGAGCTTAAAAACTTGTCAAGTAACTCCTTGACACTTCGAAGCAAACCAAGGTCCAAAATTGGCCTTCCAAACCCAATTTCCCTCGCACTCTCGGTCCAAAGACCGCTCCACTGGCCCATCTAGGCTCAGTGTCGAAACCTTGGCTCTGATACCAAACTGTAGCGCACCTTTTCGGCTACCATAGCTTAATCGCTCTTAAAAGGATACTATAACACCACTTGGTACATAAATCATACATGCATTATATAATAACATGCATTTAATCAAGAGATTCAATTAAACTCAGAGTAAACATAAGATTTTCTGCTATAATTAACAATCAATAACATTTAACATTAATTCATACACACAGCGAAATTCATGATAACATAAGTAGCACAGTCATGCAAAACATGATTAAAGCATAATCAGATACTTATCTTTTTAACAGTGGTAGACTCCACCAACCAAGTGCAGACCTTCCACGAACCTCCCAGCCTTAGACCGCACTGCTCATCAGCTCAGCAGTGGGTCACCCCTGAGCTGGGACTAAGCTCCACCCCAAGGCAAGGAATCCTAGGCTAGGTTGAGGTTACAGGGAAAACAACACAAAAAATCTGGAAGGATTCTTCCCAAGATGCCATCTTACGCCCACTACTACCAGACTCTCATTCCCCACATGCATGTTCCGCCCGGGAGTATACACCTTCACAAGCACAGTCCATCGGTGCTAACCTCCCTCTCTGGGTCTTGGCAACAGGCCGGATCAGGAAGTCTCAGAGCCCGAAGGTGGTGTTGGACACTCTCTAGAAGAAACCTCCTCCAACAACAACCACCTCCCTCACCTAGAGAGAGATCACACACAGGCTCAATCACAACTCGCGCTGGCCATCAAGCCACGCGCAGTCCAGCTCTGCGTGGTCACCATAGACAACCGGAAATACAAACACAACCTCTCAAATAGGCTCGGCAATGATTCGATGCTTCACAGTGATGGTTCACGGGAATGCATGATGAGTAATTCCCGCAGGGGTCGACACAGACTCCACGACTCAAAACGGAGGTGAAACCGGCTCTTCAGAAACAAACACATGCTTCTTGGCTCACAAAATAGAGGTGTACATGGATTTACAGAACCAAACACAGGCTTTCCAACTGGCTCAACAATGGCAGAATGGTTCAGGGTCACGACTTCGGGATAGAGCCTCCACGCACGGGTTCAATTAGTCGGACAAAGGATGCACACGGACTATGAAAGTCAACACAGAATTTTTGACTCTCATGAACGCACGAGGATTTCTCTTCAGGGGTCGGGTCAGTCGTACTATCCAGGACTCCATACGCGTTCAGGCAATCGGGTAAAATGGAGGAGGAATCCTTCGCATGGCCCATCTTGGCCGTTTTATTCGCATGGGTCGGGGCTGACACTTGTCACCCATGGAACTGCATGCGTTCCACCAACACGCATCACCCTTGTACGTCCTCCCCTTGCCAGGAACTTAGGATAAAACATTAAATGCACATGTCTTTTTGGAATAATATTAAAATATTATTCCCAAGGCTTAATCCCCCTAGGCTTAGCTCCTAGGCTCAACACTTAGCCGCTTTCCCACCTTCCAGCCCCTAATTCCTTGCCTTCTCTGTGGAAGCTCAGTCCCCCTTCACTCATTCATCGTGGTCAGTCTGCACCTGGTGGTGTTTACAACTTTATTAAATGTTCTGCATACATACAAGTACAAAATCAGGCCCTTGGCCTCCTACCCTTAGGCTCTCTGGCCTAACAATCACATAAGCCCACCAACTTATACAAACTTGGCTCACCAGCCTATAACACATATTTACAATTCATTTCATACATCATATTTAGAACTGGGCTTGGCCTTGGGGACATTACAAATCTAGTACAATGAAGGAAAGAGAAAAAAGGGATCCTTCTTCTTCATATTTTCGGGACAGTGCATCCGCCACCACATTGTTTGTGCCTTTCTTGTAAATGATCTCATAATCATATCCAAAGATCTGAGTCACCCATTTTTGTTGCTCCGGGGAGGAAATGCGTTGTTCCAGAAAGTACTTGAGGCTTTGGTGGTATGTCTTAATTTGGAAACGTTGCCCCAAGAGATAAGGGCGCCATAGATCAACGACATGCAAAATAACCAACATTTCCTTTTCATAGATGGGTTTGCCCAGATTCCTTTCAGATAGTTGCTTGTTGGTGAATGCCAAAGGTCTACCCTCTTGCATAAGGACAACACTGATTCCTTTCCCTGAGGCATCACATTCCAACACAAAGGTCTTTGTGAAATTAGGAAGGGCTAGAGCCAGAGTGGTGCACATGGCCATCTTCAAGGTTTGAAAAGCTTGTGCAGTGGCTGGAGTCCAAGTGAAAGAGTTCTTTTTGAGGAGAGAAATGAGAGGTGTTGCAATCTTTCCATAATTCTTAACAAACTTGTGATAATACCCTGTTAAGCCCAGAAATCCACGTAAGATTTAGAGAGTCTTTGGGTACGACCAGTCTTGCATAACTTAAATCTTTTTCGAATCCACCCTGACGCCATCCTTGCCAACCAGATGACCCAAGTATTCTACTTCTTAGGCACCAAAAGAACATTTAGACTGTTTTAGGAAAAGTTGGTGCTAAGAGAGTAGATGGAGAACTCGATCCACATGAGTAAGATGGTCTGTTCAGGTTTTTCTATAGATGAGGATATCATCAAAGAAAACTAAGACAAAATGACGGAGAAAGGGACGAAAGACATGATTCATGAGGCTTTGGAAGGTGGAGGGGGCATTACACAAGCCAAAGGGCATGACCAAAAACTCATAGTGGCCCTCATGAGTTCAAAAGGTCATCTTGGGAATGTATTCCTCTTTCATACGTATCTGGTGATAGCCCGAGAGAAGATCAAGTTTAGTAAAGAATTGGGCGCCACTCAATTCATCCAAGAGGTCATCAATGACAGGAATGGGAAATTTGTCTTTAATGGTCAGTTTATTGATGGCACGGAATTCAAGACACATTCTCCAAGAACCTTCTTTATTTAGGACCATGACTACAGGAGAAGAGTAAGGGCTCTTACTAGGGCAGATAACACCTGCATTAAGGAGTTCCTACACCATTTTCTCAATTTCATTTTTTTGTGAAAGGGGGTGGCGATACAGATGGATATTGGGAGGAAGGCCTTCGAGTACAAGGGGAATGGAATGATCATGAACACTGTGTGAAGGAGGGAGTCCTTAGGGAGTGGAAAATACCATTTGATGTTTAGAAAGGAGGGCTTGGAGGTCTTGCGGCACCAGGGGTGTCTCTGTTGCTTGTATGGTATGGAGTTGGGCAATGACACTAGAATGACCTTTCTTGAGCATCTTTTCCATGCGATGGGAACTAATGACCTCAGGTGAACCAGTAGTGATTCCTTGGAATTTATATTGGTGGCCTTCCTGGTTGAATTGCATGGTTAATTCCTTAAAATCCATGAGAATGGGACCCAAAGTCCTTAGCCAGTCTTCACCCAACACAATGTCACAACCGCCCATGTCGATAGAAAACATATGGGATTTTAGGTGGTAGTCACCGATTTGGAGACGAACATTTTCATAGCGCCCTCCACATTTCATTGAACCACCATTGGCAATCATGATTTGGAAATTATTGATGGTATGGATGTAGCAATGAGTTTCTTGGGCAATGCGGTGATGAATAAAATTATGGGTGCTTCCACTATCAACCATAATGATGACCTTCTGATGCTTGATGTAACCGATTAACTTGAGGGTTTGGGGAGCGGAGAAGCTAGTGAGAGAATTGACGGAAATGACCGGTTCCACTTCGGGAGGGTCTGAGGGAGGGGCTATGTCAGTGATTTCAGGTGACTCAGACACAAGGGGAGCTTCAACATCCTCTTCTGAAATATCCTCAGAGATGGCCATAAAAAGATTTTGTTCCTTACACTTGTGGCCTGGGAAATATTTGTCATCAAAATTATAACAAAGGCCTTTGAGTTGGCGTTCAGCCATTTCAGCCCTGGTCAATTTTTGGATCTTTAATGGGGCGAAGGGAGTAGTGGGATTTACGGGTTTAGGGTGAGGGATAAAGGAGGGTTTTCGGTTTTGAGAGGATACAACCTGTTGTGCTTCTTTAGCTCTTTTAGTAGCCTCCACCCAACTTGAGGGTCGAGCCATGAGGACATGGGCCCGAATCTCCTCCTTGAGGCCACTGATAAAACACTCTCGAAATAAAGCATCAGTCATGCCCTCTATTCAAAAATCTAGGCACTCAAAGGCAGCTATAAAGTCTTCTATTGTTCTTGATTGTTTCAACTTTGTCAAACAACCCAAATGGTTGGTGTCAGTGTAAAAGCGTTCATAAAGATCAGTCACAAATTCGGTCCAAGCAATATACCCTTGACAAGAAGTTTTTATCCATTGCCACCATTGCCAACATTCTTGATCTAGATGGAGAACAAGATACTGGAGTTTGGCCAAGTCATCTGTAATGTCGTATAAAGAGAAATAATGTTCGATCTGGGTTACCCAACCATTGGGGCCCGAGCCATCAAATTTGGTCACATCCACCCGCGGAAGGCGTAGGTCACGTTGAAAGTGATGGTGCTAAAAGGTATGGGAATGGGAGGAATGTTCACCTTCAATCTTTGGAGGTGCGTCAAAGACAGGGTCATATGTAGGGATCTTCAATTTGGTGCAAAGTGATGCAAAGACAGATTCAAGCTGGGTGGTCAGTTCTTGTTTGACTTCCTCCATTGAGGACTACATGGTTGTATTGATGGTTGTATTGATGGTTGTATCGATGGAGGAAACATTGACACTGAGTTGTTTTACTTCTTTTTAGGTCTCGAGGAGACCAGATTGCAAGGTGTTGAAGCGAGATTCCAGGTCTAGGCTACGGGTATGGGCCATGAGGATGGGTGAACTGAAAAGGGTCAGGTGGGGTCAAAAATTTTTCTGAAAAATGATATGGATGAATGTGATAAGGGCGAAGATATGAATCCAATGGAATATGTCTCAAATAATGGTGAAATCCCTAAATGCTTAACCAGTAAGAGAAGTGTAGTGATTTGACAACCCGAACATAGTTGCACGGCAACAGATCTTGTCTGTTTTAATTTGTTTATGTTTTTGTCCCCCAAGGGTTAGGTATTCAAGGGTTCTACAGACAAGGGTTTTCCCTGTGCTATAGCTCTCTGATATATGTGTGAGGTCCAACAATAGTACTCGGCCCAATATCTCAGGGCACTAACTAAGGAGGATAGACCGTACCCTTGGCTGTACTACCCGACTACCCAGGTACTAGAGAGTATCTTCCCGAGTGTTGTTCTCGGTGGCACTATAGCAGTCAGGCGACCAATCAGTTTATTTAAAGAAGGCTTCAGGAAATCTAGGTCGATCCGTACACAGGTGTTGTCTGATGCGCTACCACTTGAAGGGGTACCAACAGGGGTTACAAGGGTGGCCAACAGATGCGCGCTTAAGAACCACTTGTATTTCTTTCATGTATGAATCCCTCAACCATGGTTTTATGCTCGTAACGACAAATCTCTGTGGATTAAAGACGTCGGAATATGTCTCTACCCTGGAAAAAAAATTCCCACAATTTCTGCCAAGGAAAGTGCTCTGATACCACTTGTAATATACCAGATATAAAAAGTATGCAGAACAAAAATAAAATGCTAGAAATGGCATAATAACAGTAATATAACCAACATAATCTCCATAATAACACATAAATGATATAATAACAACAACAGAAATAGCACTTTGATTCAAAAAGCAATGTTCACGGGCCTCTTTGAGGGGGCAACCTCTAGTCGAGCAGCGCTCTGTTACAATAATCTCCAAGCTAGGGTTTTCATACCCTCGACCCTTATTTATACTACATATGTCTATCAAGAGAAGCATCTAGAGGAAGATCTTTCTAGAAGAGGAAGCTTCTATTAGGTCTTCTTACATCCACCTTATTCTATTTTATTGAAAGACCTTATTAATATTGACCTTTATTACATCTAAATATATTTCTCTACCTATGTGCGGGTTAGGACCCTAACAAAGACGGTAACATCAATGCCACGAGTATCATAGTGGACTCTATCAAAGACCACTTGATACCCTACATCTCCCATATTGACTCATCGAAGAAGATGTACGATGCCCTAACAAATCTCTTCTCAGTTAGAAACATTGGACAAGTTATGAGTCTGAAGAATGAGCTCCGTGACATGAAGATGAATGATGGGGACAACATAACATCATATTTTGTGAGAATCTCCCAGTTAAAAGATCAAATACAAACTATTGAAGAGATCACTTCAGAGAAGGAATTGGTAAACATAGTACTCAATGGTCTTCCTAAGACGTGGGATGCATTTTCCGCAAGCATGAACACAAGAAAGGAGTATCCAACATTTGAAGAACTTTGGACTTGTTGTGCTCAAGAAGAATCAAGGATCAGTGAAAAAACCCCAAAATAAGTACAATGATCAAGCCTTCAGAGCAAGATTCAAGAAATTCAGGAACAAAAGGAAGTTTGGTTCAAAGAGGAAGACAAATCAAGAGAAAGATACTTCAGAAGTACAATGCTTTAACTGTCGAAAGTATGGTCACTACAAGAATCATTGTCCCGAGATAAAGAAAAGGAAGGAGAAAAACAAAGCATCAATTGCCGAAGAAAAGGAGCCTACAAAGAAGACTAAGCAGGATGAAAGAGATTTCTTCTTCTGAAGGTAACAATACTCTTCTTAGTTCTTGTACATATCTTGTTTGCATCGTCTTGGTACATATCTTGTATATCTATCTCTTGGAAGATAATGCGTTCCAAGAAGAACTATACCTATGGAAGAACAATAAGATAAGGATTGATATCATTAGATAATACACATGAAAGGATGAAATACATCAAACAAATCATGTGGGAGCTATTGCAAAATAAGTCGAATCAATCATGGAGAGACTTAGAAGAAGCAAAGACAAAAAGAAGTCAGTGATCAAAAGGAAATTAGAAAAATACTTATGAAGTTTTGTATAAGACAACAAGATGGAAGCGTGGAATCTGTTAGATGGAGGGAGCCAATATATGCACTCATACATGAAGCAAGGATTAGGAGGGAGCTAATCCTATGATTCATTGAAGATGATGAAGTATATATCCATGGTAGCAACAATGAAAGATAGTACATGTCCAGTTCAACCTCAGAAGAAGTCTTCTTCGAAGAGAAGCCTTAAAGTATCCCTGGTTGTCCATCCACATCTGTTATCCTATGATGAAAGAAAGAAATGGAATATTTAGGGCATGGAATCTATAAGAAACTCCATGGATCCGAGAACTAAAGAAACACATTAGGAAGAACATGAAGATTCCAAGAAAGAAAGAGAAGCCAGAACAACCAGTCATTGTACTAAGAATCACAAGATTACCAGCCTGATATGAACTCACTAAAAGAAATCAACTGAAAGTTGTGGTGAAGAACAGTGTATATATGCAAGCATTGAAAAATCCAGAACTAGGGGTTCTCCCAAATGGAGGGAGAAGACTATGATGATTACTTGTTCCAGTAAATTAGACATGCATCTACATGAGTCATTATATCATCCGCAATATCATTGGGCTGGAGTTATACATCAGATGAATGCAAAGAATGTTCTCCAGAGAAATTGAATAACAAGCATATGAAGAGCAACCTCAAGACTTTGAGGCATAGACCCTTGTATGCAAATGGAAGAAGATGACTTGATAGAGAACCTCCAGTGCACAACAGAAGTGTGGTGAAGATTCTCTATAACAGAGATATTATATCAAAATGATTACTCAGAATATTAGGATGATGGATTTCCAATCCATGACAAAGATCCCATGATGACAGAAGAAGTGCCACATGGATATGTTCCAGCTTGACTCTTGCCACAATATTGTGAGCTAGCAAGAGGAATACAACAATGATATACCTTATTGACCAGAGCTACATGAAGCCTTCAGAAGAAAACCAGTGTTCCAGACCGAAGTACATTTGAAATCAAGAATTACATTATCTATGGTGAAGTCCAAAAAGGAGAAAGTGGTTCTCCAATACATATCTCCATAGATGAGCAGATAAGCAAACATTTTGGTAAAATCTTCTGTTCAAAATGAGAGAGTTTGCGTACTCAAGCTGGAGCTTGTGGAGATGACCTCCATATTGAAAAAGGAAGAGATGACTCCTAGGTTAGGAGGGATCATTGATGTATTATTGATTAATGGAAAATCATTTTTTAGTTCGAAGAATGGTCTAGGATGAGCAGATTCTTTCTTGTTCGGAAAATGGATTGAAATTTCTGATGGACAACTATTTCCCATTGTGGTTAAGATGGGATGTGGTCCAAATTGTTGATGCACCATAGACAGTGACTTCCCATTCTGGTTAACATGGGGAGTGGTCTAGGGCAGTCTCTCTTCTTGAAGGTTACTCAAGAAGACTGGCCCACCTCGCCAGACAACGATTTCTCATTGTGGTTAACATGAGGAATGGTCCGTTTTGGAGGTTGGTATAGGACAATATTTTGCTCTTGTGGTTAACAGAGGAAATGGTCCAGACAATCATTCCTTAGGGTGTATTCATTCTCTCTAGGTTGCACTTTGTTTAGTGCTGGAGGAATGGCCCGGGGTGGGGAATGGTCCAGGCTCAGCAATCAGGGACATACATTCCTTACGGCATATTCATTCTCTCCAGCTTACACTTTGTTTAGTGTCGGAGGAATGGCCCAGGGTGGGGAATGGTCCAGGCTCAACAATCAGGGACATACATTCCTTAGGGCAGATTCATTCTCTCCAGCTTACACTTTGTTTAGTGTCAGAGGAATAGCCTAGGGTGAGGAATGGTCCAAGTTCAGAAATCAGAACAATCATTCTTCCTTGTTTGAGAAGAATAAGGCAGATAGCCCATCGTTGATGTTCTACTCTAAGGGAAAATATTATTTCAGATCAAACAGATGTGAGTGAAATATTGGCCCAGATGATTCAGTTTATATCATAACATTGTTTCTGTGCAGGTTGATATCAAATGATTGTTATGAAGACTACATGACAGTATATGTATACTACTGTGGTGGATGTGTTCCACTATTTGTGACTGATCAAGTACTTGTTTGCTACTTGGTGTGGTAATGTACCACTGGATTGTAGTTATGTACTACTATGGATAGACACAGTTGTGTTCTATTTTGTTTCGATTACCTTGAAGACTATCAATAGTTTGGTAAATGATTTTAGCCAGATGAATGATTAAAGGACAAAGATTTCCCAGACAGAAAATGGTTCAGAACATCTACTCTTCTAGGACATATGTCCAGATTAGAAGAATGGCTCTTGTATCACTCTATGGTGTGAGTGACTTATCCAGCATCATGTCTGATTACTCAGATGGAGTATGGTTTCGAGAGATGATGCAGCTGATGACATCAATGGTGATGATGATGCTCATGATCTAGTCATGAGATAGTCTAGAAGACTATATTGATGCTACCGAGTGAATGGTATGTTGTGTGCTCAAGACCATTACCTATAATACTTCCCTAGATAGGAGGGATTGTTGATATTAAGGTAGATGCGAGAGGTATTTACCTCTACGTGTAAACCTGATGAGAATAAGATACTCCGAGAAGAAAGAGGAAACCCTAATGAGTTGGTTAATAACCCTAGAAGACTTGTCGGCTCAAGAAGATAATTTATATTAGGTTATTAGCCTCCAAGAGAAGAAGTCGGCCAGAAGAAATAATAATATACTGAACAGAAAGATACCCAGAATGAGAATTCGACTCAGGTAGTTAGCCATAATTAGTATAAATACAGGAGGCCAGTTCTCATTCTGGCAGACAGTCTCAAAATTGCAGAGCAGCACTTGTGCACACTGTAGTGCCCAGTTTTGTGCGCAGGTTTGAGGAGAGTTGTCGGTGCAAATAGCAGTTACGTTTTGGCTTGGAATATCTCTTGGCTAGGGTTTGGAATATCTGATCATCTCTTGTTGGTACGCTATCCTTGGGGAAAGGTGCACTACCCTTTGTTTGGCTATCTAGCTTAAGGTTTGCTTCCGGAGTGATTCTTTGTCAAGGTTAAGATGCTTGGAGGGTGGTTTCGGCCTATGGTTGGGTGATAATAGAGATATTGTCAATGGTAAAATGAGCACATCCATTATATTCTAATAGTCACTGTGTGATGTTAATATGTTTGACACATTTCAACAATAATATGTTTGTAATGTTGTCACGTCCAGTTTTGTTTGTCAGATTGGGACGCCAGAGCATGTTCTTCGGATGATAAGGTTGGTGTTGGAATAGGTTTGACAAAGTATGACAGTGGTTATGTTCCTCACATTGCAATATTGTGAAATGTTTGTCTCATTGCAATGTTGGTCTATGTTTGTCGCATTGCGACAATGAGTTGTGTTCATCACGTTGCGAATTTTGGAAATGTTTGTCACAATGCGACGTTGTTATCCACATTGCAACGACATGCCTATGTTCGCCACATTCCGATGTCGGTTTATGTTCATCACTTTGTAACATTAGTATGTTCAAGAAATTGCAATGTTTTTATGTTCATCATATTGCAACATTATTATTTTTGTCACTGTGCAACATTATGATGTTTGACATAGTGCAACATTACTATGTTTTTCACATTGTAACGTCCAATTTTGTTCATCAAATTGGAACATTGAGGTATGTTCATTGGATGACAAGGTTGGTTTGTGTTCAACGGATTATGAAAAATAAGTTTTGGCAATGTTTTTTAAAACAATTATATCTAAGTGTTTCCTTTCTAAAAATGATAGAAACTTTGATTCGATGCGATATATTACATAGAAGAAAACTTATAATCATATTTGTTCTATGGAAATTGATAACATAAGATCTTGAACTGTAAAATCTATCCTTTCAAAATAAGCATATAAAAAACTAGAATACTCTTTTTGGTGTTGCAAATTGGGATTGTCCATCAAACAAAAAGGAAGAGGTTAAAATAAATTATATTATATAGTAGAAAAATATTTAACCGAAATCCATTTTTAACTAACTATATTAATATTGTGTTATATAATATACTTTAATACATTTTTAATAAATACATAACTAAAGTATTAATACATTAATACATTAGTAATACACTAATTAATAAAATATTGATACCCTAATAATATATTGTTATTAGACATTTGATTTATATTCAATACAAAGTATTTGTATTTTATATGTTGGTATTTTGATTATTATTAAATAAACAATTTACTTTCAAATAAGCTAACAAAATACTCATTTATAAGAGATGTCAAAGCAATAAGACACATAATTATAATAATAAAATAAATAAAAATGATACATAATTTTTCATGATAAAATAAATTTTTAAATATATTAATGAAAATGTGTTAAATGTGTTTGTTGTATAACTAAATTTTATAAAAAAATATTAAATATAAAAGTTATATAAAACATTTCACAATTAAATAAATAAGTTATTATAAAAAAAAATTGCAACTAGTCATGAAATATTTTTTTATTTTTATTCTACAGATCAACTTAAATATGATAAAGTAGATCTTTGTTCTAAAATTGAAAAACTTAGATAATATGAACAATTTATTATAAAACAAATTGCAACTAGTAATGAATTATTTTTTTATTTTTATTTTATGAAAAATTTAGATAATTTAAATGTTTATAAAAATAATTGCAACCATAAATTCAAAAACAAAGTTATAAATTAATTTTTTATTTTTATTTTATAGATCAACTTAAACACTAATGAATTATTTTTTTATTTTTATTTTACGAAAAATTTAGATAATTTAAATGTTTATAAAAATAATTGCAACCATAAATTCAAAAACAAAATTATAAATTAATTTTTTATTTTTATTTTATAGATCAATTTAAACACATTTAAGTAAGTCTTTCCTCATAAAACTTAAATAATATAAATGTTTATAAATAATTTATCTTTATATAAAATCTAGCTTTACATAACTTTAAAATTA
>JASDQU010710893.1:14324-27698 GCA_032191745.1 Picea mariana
GGTGGCCTTGGATAATTTACCCTCCAACCTATTCCAAGGCCCTATTCCTGAGCTAGTGTATGCACCCTACAAACAGAAAAGTCTACTTGATTTTATTTAGCGTTGCTTTTAATGGGCTTTTTAAGTCTCAAGGTGCGAAAGCGAAACTGATGGTGTGTAAAAAGACTCAAAGAGAAATGAACAAAAATGTTTGGAAACAAAAACTTTTGATAAAATGCAAAACCAACAACTTTTCGATGAAAGACTTCTTTTCTTTTTCAAATTTACTAAGATTTAATGCAGTAAATATGAAGGACTTTCGCTCAGATCTGCGAGCTACTTATACTAGACATGCACTGTGAAAACTTATGCAAAAAGACTTCTTTCCTATCTACTGATGCAACACCACAATCCTCACAACAACACCAATTCTAACACTTGCCTAAAAACCATAAAACAATTTTTTTTTTCTCTTTTGTCTTTTCTATCAAAAAATCAAAAAACCAACACAAGCTAAGGGTGAACTTCCCTAACCTGCTGATTGTGCAGCCCAAGACTCTAGACCCCTGAAAGAATCTCTTCTCACCACAGGAGGGGATGACTACCCCACCCAAGCTAAAAAGCTTCAATCAGGCCCGCGACTGTCACCAATACAGCACGCATGCAAACGCGTGCTGAGCTTCTATAGCGCGCGGGTACCCGCGGTCTAGCCTTAAACAGGCCGCGAGTCTGTGTAAAAACTGAGATAAAATCACATACAGACAGTCTAATCCTGAAAAAGGCTTCTGGTATTGACAACCAGAGTCTCTAAAAGGCTTAGATGCTATCACTTTAACAAAAAAGCAAGGTTTGCAAAAAGAAAAACCAATGTAAAGAAAAACAACACAACAAGACAGACTGAAACACAAGACAATATACCAATCAAGACCCAGACAGGATCCAGAAAGCCCCTTGAGAAGATAAACTTCTGACAGGGAAGAGGGGACTACCTCTTAAGCTTCCTGGGCTCTACACGCTACTGAAACCACTACAGCAGGCGTTCACACACGGGCTGTAGAAGGTCAGGGCACGTGCACACGCGTGCAGGCCTTCTGCAGGCCGCGTGTACCTCTGTGTGTCCCGTGAATAAATGTCAAGCGTCAGTCAAGGAAGACTGGTATTGATAACCAGGTTCCCTGCTAGCATTGACCTAACAGAAAACAAAAATAAACAAAGAAACTGAGACTGAATTTCTTTGAACTACCCAAAATATATTTAACCAAATCCGGAAACCCTAAGAGTAAGACTATCCCCAGTGGAGTCGCCAATTCTATTGTGGGGTATTCTACCCTACGGACTAACAAGCTAGGACTTTAAACTTGTATGCAGATCACGACCCTTCAAGAATAACTTTTAACCTCCTACCCAAACCTATAACCCCTTTTCTCAGGCAAACATGGGAAGAATCAACTAACCTATTTATCGACGGTTGAAGTAGATCCTCCGTTGAGCTTTTATCTCCTTGCTGCTACTGCTCCTTCCACAAAGCTTCCTGCAATCAAGACGAAACTACGCATGCATGCTACTGATCTACTAGAGGGTTAGAGATAAAACATAAATCAAATATCATAGATGAGACTCATGTATTTGGGACGGGAAAAGTATCTTTTTCATTAATCTCAATATGAATCAACTTACAATGATTTCAGAGACCAGCCACCGTTCCTCGATCCTGATCCTGGGCTCCTCCTCTTCTTTTGTCCTCCAACTACTTTTGCATGAATTTCTCCTAAAGATTGAGGCAAAGCTAAAGGGTTGGGACAAAACGGACTTGGAAATTTGGCAGAGTTTCTTTGCTATTATTTTTCCTTCTTTGAATAGTACTCCTACCCCTCCTTTTATAGGCTAGAAGGAGCTAGGTTTTTTGGCGAACTCTCGGCCATGCATGGCTGGGAGTTCCAGTTAACTGACAAAAAGCTCTTCGTCCCGGTGGAAACTTTCCTGATTTTTTGCTTTGTTAGGTAAACGTAGGCTGTAGTGGACCAGCTAGTGTTCACCCGCGTGCTGCAGAAGGCCTGCCAGCATCCCAACGTGCCCAGTGCTAGGTTAGGGCACGGGTTACTCGATTTAGGAGGTTTTTGAAGAGTTTGTTCAGCATGGCTTTGGCAAGGAAAAGAAATGAGTAGGCCAGATGCCATGTAAGCAGGGAGAGTGCAATTTAGGGTTATAACAATAATGCTCCTTGCCTTTGGAAACAGAGCACTAGCCCTCCTGTGGCCCAAAAACCTTCCAGAATTGCTTTTTCTAGGTTTTGCCTCTATGTCTCCTCTGCTGGGTAACCTTGTGAGTCAATGCTTCTTCTCTTTCAGCCTTGACATCTGTCTTTTTGAAGAATGAACATATTACTATTTGGATTTTGTAGCCTTCTTCACCATTGTTGTTGAGTTTTTCTGTCATTTGGAGTTTGAGACCCATGCATTGTCTTTCTCTTTGTTTAACTGAGTAAAAACCCTGGTGAAGGTCATCAAAGGCCTATAGACCCCTTCATCTTAATTTTAGTTAAGATCATTGTTCTTCAATTTTTTCTTTTGGGTGTGAAGTTTCTTTTCTCTTTGATTGTTTCTTTTCTTTCGCTTTTCGTTTTGATTGCAACGAAAGGGTGTATTGTTTGTATGACTTTTGCTTGTGCTAGTTTGGTTTTCATTCATACAAGAAGATAATTAGAAAGACGAGCATTGTGTTGAATTAATCATTATTCATATGAAAACAATAAAAAACGTCTTTGTGATTGATTGTGCATGTTAGAAGGCATCTCAAAATTTTTAGCATCACATCAGAATTTGATTGAGAAAAAGAATTGTTTGAGGACACTCCTTATTTGTGCTTGTTAGTGAAAATAACTTTCTCTCTCCCTTAGATAGATCTTCATCAAAAAGAAATGACTGCTTATCATATTTGATGCATTTTTGGGACTGATTCATAATTCCATTCATTTCACTTCCATGCACCCCTTTGCGTAAAGAACAGCCATAAAATCAACGCTAATTAAAATTTATTTGGAAATTTTTCTTTTCTAGGATCCTCCACCAACAGTAGATTAGGCTTAGTACTTTGGATTAGGCTGTGAGCATAACTCTCCAAAGTTTCCAAAACAAACATTAGCATCCTAAGTTAGGGAGAGTCAAATCCAATTATCGTATAAATCTGCCTGGGATCCCCCTCTCACACAGGGGTTNGAAGCCTTTTAGTTGATTTCGGGCTTGATACCCTGCCCGTACGTTCGGATCGGACTGTCGAATGTTCCCGCCCAGGGGCTGACTGCGAATTGGTAACCTTAGTGGCCATAATATTTAGGGTATTACACAAGGTGACGGTGATGGGAAGTCTCACTATACCTGGAGCTGACATTGGTCAAACTCACTCGGGCTCCTTGGAGGGTAAATCCACAATTATTGCATGGAAGCTTGCACCAAGGTGTAAGTCCATTAAGCAGGTCGCCATTGTAACTGTTCCACCCTATCCCCGCCCCTTTTGGACTTGATCATGCGACGTTGGATTTCATCACCAACTAGTACGATCATCAAAAGAAGGTCCTATTTTCTTGGTTGTGATTCTTAGATTCTTTAGCGTGTGCTGTTTCTTTTCGGTAGTTGGCCATAGATCTCTTTTGCCGACTCTTTTTCGCCAACATCGACCCTCCACGCCGCTCACGGAGGCTACAGGGACTTCCTCCAGAAAATATGGAAGGAAACACCCCTTTACCCCCTCATTCTACGGAGGAATCTCCTCAACAGAGCGAGGTTCAAAATACTACAACTTCCCAGGAAGAAATTCCCACTCCTTTGGAGAATTTTCGAATTATTTCAGAAACTCCGGAAGCTTACCGCATTCCGGAGGGATATGAACGATAGATCCTCCATCTGAATTCCGCTAGGGAATTTGTTGTCGTCAATCCTTCTGACATTCTGGCTGGGTCTTATCAAAACCCTTGAGCCAATGACCCTTTTTGGACCGCAGACATTGTTCGAAGTCCACCACACTTGGTGCGAGATCTTTATGGAACAGGGGAAGGTGCCGATGCACCTTTTTCCTACACCGTACCTCCAAATCATTTCACTGGTACCACCACTTTTACAACCACACCACCTGTTGGTCCAAACATACCATCCGTTGGCCCAAGGTCTACTATTCCCCTCCAGACGACCCATTCTACAATGGTCCCACACATTCCGACTATCCCCGCCGGTAATGCAGTGGTTAATCAAGCTCTGATTGGCACACCTATAACACCAAGACCTACACTCCCTTTTGGATTCAGGGCACTGAATGCTTCCACTGCCACCACTTCCCAAACTACTAGCCAAGTTATACTGGGAAGTTCCATACCTATCCAACAACCCGGAGGGACCGGTCTTGGTGGTCCTAACATACTCGGTGGCATCGGTCAGTCATTGACATCTGGCTCTCAAATTTCGGGAACTCTACCTCAAGCTGGGGGGCATCCTCCCACCGGAGGATAAATTCCATTCGGGGGGCACCCTCATGCTGGGGGGCAACCTCAATCCGGAGTCTACCATCAACCACACGGAAAAAATGTGTCTGCCACACCCAATCCATGGAACGTCCTTTTTCAAAGAAACCCACAGTTCTCGATAGGACAAAATGTTCAGACTCCGCAGCAACCCCCTTATGGACAAATGCCAAACCCACCCTATAACCCACAAAACCCATCCGGTTATCCTCCGCTCACACATGCTTCTCAAAACATCTCAAATCCTGTGTACCTTGGTCAAAACCAACCTCATATGAGAGGGCCCACTAGTTATAATTATCCACATAACCTAGTGTTGGGCCCCACTGGTGTCCCTCTGCCACACCAACATTAGCCACAGGTTAACCGAAAACTACCTTTTCTAGCTACCCTGGATCTTCCAGACTTGTCTCGGTTAACAAATGATCCTATTTATCATTCTCCGGTTTGGCCAGCTATTCGAGCTAAACTTCCTTCTAATATCCCAAAATTCAATGGAAAGTTCGGAGAAGACCCGAACAACCACGTGATGACTTTTCATTTGAGGTGTCCATCCAACTCCCTCATGGACGATTCGATTCGTTTGCGTCTTTTCCATTGAACACTTACGGGTTCCGCGGTGAAATGGTATATTGAATTACCACGCGCATCTTTTCACGATTTCAACTCCCTCACCATGTCCTTCCTTACGCACTTCCAACTACCCATTCGATACAAGACGGGTACTGAACTATTAACCTCCCTTCATCAGACAACTTACGTACACATCTCCGACCATATTCATGAATGGAGATGATGATGAAGGCTAATAAAAGCGGTCATTCCTGACCAATTGTTAGCGGAATGGTTCATGAAATCATTGTTGCCCCAGATCACTCGTGATGTTGCCATGGGTGGTGTAGTCACCGAGGAAGAAGCCATTGCCCGAGCTCAGTACTTAGACTTAGTCTATTCACAATCCAGTACTCTATATGAGTTGATACCGAACGCTACCTGTGCCACTAACGATCCATCCAAACATCGACTGCTTCACATGCGGATGGAGTTATTGGCTCCGTCAAAACCCAATCTTCTACCTAGTCTACTGGAACGATTCAGCGGCCCACCTCGACGGCTGCTCCCAGCTCGACTACACCCTCTTCTAACCCCCCTCAAACTCAGTTTTCTGATGTGAATGCGGTACAATCAACCCCTTCACAACAACTTGGGGGAAAGAAGAAAGTGAGAAACAAACTAAAGAAGAACAATAACAATGAACAACCTAAAACCCAACCACAAACTCTTGCTGCCGGAAAACAACCACAACGAAAACCAAAATTGCCATGTCTCATTTGTGGTGACGATCACTACACTCGAGACTACCCACATCGCGATGAAGTGGCCAAACTTTTCAAGGGAAATTCAAAACCCGTTGTGCTCACTCAGCCTTTTCCACAGCAACAATCTTTGGTTGCACAAACCCCCACGTCGGGGGGCAGTTCCAACCAACCCCATGATGAGGCCTCGACAAGTTCCCACATTTACATGTTTAATGGATTTAATCTAACCACTCGCTCTGCAACATATGACACGCCAGTTAAACCTGATAAGCCGAAGATTGCTAAAGGTTCTCCGCCAGACCCGTTACCATCCTCCGTCTTTTAGCCCTCCATCCGGGCCACTCCATATTGAGAAACCTTCTTTTGACTCTATCTTACACCCTCCTAAGAGCACCATCTGGAAATCTACCTTTAATCCTAACTCACGGGCTGCCCAAAATTACAACATTGTAGAAGATTTGGCCCAAGCCCTATGTGCCATGTCCGCCTTGGAAGTTCTACAACACTACCCCAGCCAACGTAGAATGCTCTTATCCACCATCAACACTTTTGATCCTGAGTCATCAAACAACCTCACGTTTAATCTGGATGATCATCAATCGCGACTCTCCCACCAGCTAGCTTTCCAAATCGATGTTGTTGTTCACAATCAACAAATCCACCGAACTATCCTGGATGAGGGAGCCTCCACCTGTGTCATGTCTCTAGCCTGTTGGAAAGGCTTGAAATCACTTGCCCTTAAAAAATCCACTACCATGTTACGCGCCTTTGATGGACAAGGTTTTCATCCTCACGGATTATTACAATCCTTAGCCGTTCAGTTGGGCGGAAAAACTGTTACCGTTGACGCTGAGGTGGTCGATGCTCCCCTTGATTACAACCTATTACTCGGAATAAGTTGTTTCTATGCTATGACCGTCGTCGCCTCGTCGGTGTTTCGATGTGTACAGTTCCCCCATCAAGGAAAAATTGTTACCATCGATCAGCTTGATTTCTGCACACCCGACGCTCACATCCCTGCTACCAACAACATTCCTTTTTTGGGAGACCACCCAGTTATGTATGAAAGCATTGGTGTTGGATTATAGAAATATTCTATCCTCATGGGTACTTTCTCTACACCACTTCCACCTACTGCACATCATATTGCCTCCGTCAATATGATCTCGACTATGCCTTATCAATCCTTGGAATCATCTAACCCTTGGATTGTGCCTAGTCCTTTGGAATTCGATGTGCTCAGTGACACTATGTCACTTAGGCCAGCCGAGGCCGCATACATAGCTATTCAATCTGCCTCTCCCTCTTCGAACACTTCACATTCATTGGCACCCGATACTTACTCGGTGCCCTCGTGGTTGGATTCCCTGTCGTCTATCGTTGATTAAATTTCCCAAATTTTTCCTTCGGATGAATCCATCATGGAAATGTTGAGCATTCATGATCTACCCTGGGATGATAACCACCATCGATCCTCTTTTCTTCCGTATTTGGAAGAAATCCACCAAGACATACGATTTGTCTTCCCTCCCGATGTTACCGAAGCTCTGCAATCTCCTATCCTCACACAAGATACTCTCTCTGAGGGGAACATGGGTAAAATATCTACTACGATCACGATTGACATTTCAATCAAAGAAGGTGTCGTGGAAAAAATCAACCTTGGTGCTAATTGCACACTCGACAAAGTGGTTTCTTACATCGCTTTGTTCAAAGAATTCCGTGATGTCTTTGCATGGAGCTATGAGGAAATGCCAGGGATCAACCCTTCAATCGTCGTACATGAAATCAAAACCTACCTTGACATGAAATTGGTTCGACAGAAACTTCACCCGGTTCATCCCAAGAAAATCACAGCTATAAAGGCAGAAGTTGAAAAACTTCTAAAATCTGGCTTCATCTATCCCGTCCCTTTAACCGAATGGGTCTCCAACCTTGTTCCGGTTGCTAAGAAACAAGGGACCATCTGTGTTTGCATTGACTATCGAGATCTCAACAAAGCTTGTCCCAAGGACAACTACCCTATGCCCTTCATCGACCAAATCATCGACAATTGCACAGGGAGTGTAATATTCTCTTTCATGGATGGCTTTTCTGGATATAACCAGATTGAAATCTTGCCTGCGGATCAACACAAGACAACCTTCATCTTCCCTTGGCGTACTTTCGCTTACCGAAAGCTACCTTTTGGCCTTAAAAATGCTGGGGCTACTTTCCAGTGAGCCATGTCGTACGCTTTTCATGACATCAAACATATAGCAAAACCGTATCTCGACGATTTACCCACCCATTCGCTAAATCGATCCGATCACATTGATCATTTACGGACGATTTTTCTTCGATGTAGGTTCTACCGTATTCATATGAACCCACACAAATGCATTTTTGCTATCGAATCCGGTCAACTCCTCAGTTTCATTGTCTCCAAAGATGAGATCAGGGTGGATCCCTTAAATATCAAGGCCATCTTAGCCTTACTCCCACCTACCAATTTAACCCAAATCCAAAGTTTGCAAGGCAAAGAAAACTTTCTTTGTCGTTTCATCTGCAACTATGTCGAGACATTCTCCTCTACCTTCAAACCCAACGTTTTCAACCCAACATCTCTCGCGAAGAGCGTCGGTGCATTCGTCACCACTCTTGCCATTATATCATTCTCGGTGACACTTTATATCACCATGGTATTGACACCATGCTTTGGCGATGTCTGATTTACGAGGAGGCTGAATGCGTTTTGAATGATTGTCACCTTGGCGCCTGTGGCGGTCACCTTTCCGAGATGGCCATAGACCAAAAAATCCTACGTGTCGACTACTTTTGGCCCTCGATTTTCAAAGATTGCATTGAGGCCGTCAAAAAATGCCCACCCTACCAAATCTTTAACAAGAAGGCACGCACCCACCCTACGGCACTGCATCCTATTATCGCCATCAGCCCCATTGCCAAATGGGGCATCGATTTCATGCAGTGTAAGCCTACCTCAGCCGGGGGCCACGGTTACATCATCGTCACCATCGATTATTTCACCAAATGGGCTGAGGCTATGCATACCTTCCTGAATGATGGTCGTACTGCATCTCTATTCCTCTTCAACCACATCACAACTCATTTTGGTGTACCACATGCCATTGTCACTGACCATGGTGCACACTTCAAAAACCAGATGATGAGCGAGTTACATGTCAAGTTGGGTTTTCGCCATGAAAACTCATCCCCCTACTACCCCCAAGTGAATGGACAAGTTGAGTCTATCAACAAAGTCCTAAAAACCATGATCCAACGCATGGTAGGGGAAAACAAAACATCATGGCATTTACAACTGTTCTCCGCTCTCTGGGCCTATCGCACCTCTGTGAAAACTTCAACTGGATTTACTCCTTTCCAGTTGGTCTATGGCATTGAAGCCGTCCTACCAATCGAGTGTGAGATTCCATCACTCAAACTAAAAATTGAACTCCTGCCCCATACTTCTGTTGAAGAAGAACGATTCTTGTATCTATCCAAACTGGACGAAACACGTCGCTATGCTGCTCTCACCAATGAGGCACATAGGAAACAAATTAAGAGTCAATATGAAAAATCCATCCACCCTCGGACTTTCGCATAAGGAGACTTAGTCCTCGTTTACAACGAAGCTCACGATAAATTGGGGACAAGAAAGTTAGAACCCATGCGGCACAGTCCTTACATCATGAAATGTGTCCTACATAAAGGTGCCTACGAATTAGTTGATCATGATGGAATTTCCTTGGGAGAGCCCCGAAACAGGCTTTACCTTAAGAAGTACTATGCCTAGATCACCTAGCATCTGTACTTTGTACATTATTGTATTTTAGTTTGGTGTGTCTATTTCTTTCACGTGCTCGAGTATTTACCTTTTCCACTCATGACTATGCATGTGTTTTCATGCGTAGATGACGTCTTCCTTTCCTATCATTTTTGGGTTCGTGGATGGCGCTATCCAACATACCCGGAACATTGCTTCAGCTGCATGGGTTATTTATCAGTTTGACGAGGTGGCGAGTTCAGGAGGCATCTGTTTAGGACCAGCAACCAACAATATGGCAAAATATAACGCTATCATCGGACTATTGACCCAAGCCTCCTCCCTAGGTATCTCTCGTATCATTATTTACTTAGACTCCCAACTCGTGGTTTATCAACTCAAATGTATCTACGCTATCTGTAGTCCTATCCTGCTATGTCTACACTTGCAAGTTCGTCGTCTTGAACGAATGTTCGATTACATTGAATATAGACACATTCCAAGAGAACTTAATAGTGTTTCAGATTCGTTAGATAATTATATCATGGATCGGTATCTTGCCCACATATAAGATTTAAGGAAAGCAAAACTGTACATTACATGTAAATTAAAACACATCACAAACATCATCATGTACAAATCATTGGCATTGTAAAAACTTGAAACTGTATATGTGTATATATATATGTGTGTGGTGTGACTGAAATGTTTGTATTACATCAAAAAAGTATGTAGAAGAGAAAAATATTGGATCTTTCCACCCATACAACGTCGCCTGACAAGGCATACAAAAATATGATCACCGGAAAGACTCTAATCTCCTCGCACTACATTGTGCTATGAGTAACACACCACTGCGTGCACTACACGCCTCAATAGAGAATTGATATTCTCCGGTACTCCTACAGTGTGCCTCTGCAGATGTAAAGGCACTTCCCCCCTCCGCAAAGGAGGGATGCCCATTGTAAGGCCTTGGAGGTTTCTCTCAACTTCCCGGAGACCCATCACTGGTACTACCGGATCTGCTGCAACTGAGATGCCCCCACGACATCCTGGTACCGGTACATCAGCCGGACGCACTGCTCCCTTGTCTGCATGTTGAAAACAATACATCTGTTAAAAATCTTCTACATACCCAAAAAAATATACACATCAAAAAACTTTAAAAACAAAAAAATAGACAAGCTATGGCTCAGTCTCTTACCTGACTCATCCCATTCTTCCCCCGTGGGAAAAATCAAATCCATGCTCCCGCGGAAGTCTACCTCGGCATAAGGGAATTCCTCTATCCAGAGATACTACCGTCTCAGCTAGGCAAAGAAATCGCTAGTGAAATGGAACTCTGACTCCGATACTAGCCTTGGAGACAGACTAGTCCACCTCTCCATCCTACATTCATCTACTGGTCGCATCGCCAGCGCTATCTGAGGCTTCATCTGGGGGATGCACTCTAGGAAAAATGAGACCAAAAATGAGCCATAACCGAACTGCTTCTGTCCAGTCCTGCATCGCGAGATCTGTTCCTTCACATTTCGAAGGAACGTTGCACTCCAGTTGAACAGTGTTGGTTCCAAACACTGAACACCGTAAGCCACCTGCGATCTTGATGCTAGATGAGCGCTAGTGCTGCCTGTCACGCTCGTGATAGAAAACAGTATAGACCAGAGGGGAAAATCTTGAATATCCTTGATAGGGATTCTACCCCCTACCAGCCTTGCTCCTGGGATGCAGTGGCGTGCCAGATACACATCCACTTATTCAGGTAGCACCCTCTGCCTAGAGAATAATATGGGGACCCCTCTTTTCAAGAGGCCAGACAAAAAGTACACGTCTTCTAACTCAATGGTTAAAAGTTGTGTGCCGTTTCGGAACCCTTTCTCTGCAACATCCTAGAGGCCAATCATATGCTTGAGCAATAAAATCTCTCTCTTCATTTTTTTCAACTTAAAAAATTTGAGCAAACCACAAGCTCACAAAGTGGCCTATGTGCGAGGGCTCCTCAAGGTGGCTAAGTCATCCATCTCATGTTCCCTCTCTTTCCACTCGATCATGGTCGCCGAAGTTATCTACAAAACAAAAAATCAAAAAATCCATTATTTTCATGTTTTGGCAATTTCGGCAATTTTCAAAAGCAATTTAAAACATGAAATAATATGCCCACATAATTTAAAAGTAACCACACACTCTTTATAACCATCACGCCCTCTCTTAAGCATTTAACATTCATCAAACAATGATAAAAATGTTTAAAAAGATCAAAACGATTTTATGGTTGCGTGGGCATGCGTGGGGGATTTCTCATGGATTCTTTGCTAAAAAACGACCTATCTAATTGACTACTAGGGCGTTGGCATCTTAACCATCTTTTCCTAGAATGTTTTTTCACAAAGAATCCCGTTTTTTCATTGATTTTCAAAGAGGCCGATTTGGTTCTGATTGGGGCAACTTAGGGCTTCGTGTTTTAAAATAAATAATGCTATGAAAATGAATACCAAGCCATGCAATTGAAAGAGCAAGAGATGGATACCTACTTGGTCCGAACGACGAGCGAAATGGTCAACCATAGCTCCAACAGCGAACAAAACAAGATCCACTCCAAACTGAGAATCTCCACTACTCCAAAATCCTTGCAAAATGAAATGGTAAATGAAATTTCAAATCAATTGTTATTTATAAATTTTCATTTTTCATAAGGTATAGTCATTTTTTGGGTTTCTCTAATGACATAATGGCTTTACTAAACCCTGGTATGTAGTTTTGGCATCGCAGGTTTCCTGGCAGTCCTGATGGATTATTCACCTTGTCAGACTTATGAGCATAGTCTTAGTTCATTCTCGAGCTCGATAATACGAGAACGTAACCGGGTAAACTTTTATCTCTTTTTCGGACCCGTATGGATACGAACACACGAAAAAGGAACCCCCCTGGAGTCTTCTTTAAACCCTTTTCAGACTCTCTAAATATGAAAAGATTGTCGAGTGACCTTGCTTCCTTTCACACTCGTTAAAAGGTCAGAAAGGGCATCTTTTGAGCGATAGTTTAACCATTTTTCGGTCTCGTTGAACTACTATACGAAAAAGGAACTGAGAGAGTTCTCTTTTAAGTGTTTTTCCAAACTCTATAATCCCGACAACCTTCAAGTTTTCTATCTTTGGACTTGTTAAAGCACACATCGACAGACCCATATGGGACTGAACCCTTACTTCTTCCGGTTCATTAAACAAAGGAAGAGGAACTTACCGAAGGTGAGTTATATCAAGCATGTGTTATCCTCCTCGAGCTCATTAAATAAAAAAGAGGTACTCATCTATCTGGATGGGGGAAAAAATTGAAAGGAGCAAGCCAAGCAGTCTCTTGAGAACATCATCCAACACTTCTTAGAGTCGCCCTTGAACACAACACTTTGTCATTTGCACATATCATGATCCACTAAACCTTTGCATTGAGCCAATCCTTCGAGTTCCTTTCACTCCTTTGGGTCACCCGACGCAAGTCACAGTACCCACTGCATAGTTTTGGTCCATGTCATGTTTCGTTGTTGTGCCTCAATGTTCAAGGGAAGTATCCGCCTCGAGAGTCAGCCATCCCAAATATCTTGCCTCAAAACCAGTGTCAGTCCATGTCCTTTTGATCTACCAATTACATCTCTATGTCTATTTCGTGTCGTTGATGGGGGATACATCAAGGCCCTCCCTCGATGAGTCTGTTCCTGTCGACTTCAACACATTATTCGGGAATCAGACTTAGAAACCAGTTAGTACTTTGAGACCTGCATGCCTCAATGGCAGGACTCCTCACAT
>JASDQU010710894.1:0-18233 GCA_032191745.1 Picea mariana
CATAATCATCAAACATCGGTCACAGCATATAGATTAGAAATCATAAACCATCACAAATATAAACACATGGAGACATCACAAAGCACCAAAAGATATGTATATATGTGATGTCTACATGTGTTTATATTTGTGATGGTTTATGATTTCTAATCTATATGCTGTGATCGATGTTTGATGATTATGTATATGTAATGATGTCTTGATGTGATAAATGCCAATCTAACACTAAGTTAAGCATATTATCTGCTATTTGATTAAATTGTCGTGGAATATGTGTAAATGTAATTGAATCAAAGTTTCAAGATAAAATTCTAACTTGCAGGTATTTGCGAAAGAGGCAAGGATAGCTAACAAGATATACATTGTTGAGCTGCAAGATGACAAGATGGGAATATAACAAAATGCTAAGGTGACGAATGTGGCGGTGAATGGCCTTGGTGAGGAGACCAATGACAGTTGTGTATTTTGCTTGGTTGTTAGTGGCTGAGCCCAAACATATGCCACTAGAATGGAATAGTTCATGTGAGGGGGTATAGAGGGGCCAAGTGGCTGAAGCGAGATTCTATGTCCAATAGCTAGCATTGTCAGCATAACCGATGTGTTAGGCCAATGGATGATGCATCTGTCAATAACATAGATGGTATATCAGACATGAGGAGTGGAGGTGAAAAAAAAGAAGACTAAAATCTCTACAAATGTGTACAAAGAAAAAGCCTAGTGTAGAATGACTATGCTCAAGTGTAAAACTTCTTTAAGTACAACCTGTTGATGGGTTATTTGAGAGGATAGCCTTCTGGAGAGGCCAGTATGTATGCACCTTTAGTGAGGTAGTGTTGGATAATGTAGGGTCCATGCCATAATGAATCGAATTTCCCATGACTGAGAGTATCGTGGGAGATATCATAGGCTAGGATGAGATCTCCTTTGTTAAATGAGTGAAGGTTGACATGGCGGTCAAAGGTGGCTTTGGACCATTTTTTAGCTGCCTCGTTGTTTTTGTAATGAAGAATGATGATCTCCATCCAATGACTCTAAGGTCAGGAAGCACTGCTCCATTGGAGTAGTGTCAAGTAATAGCTTGATGGCGGTGCGTAACGTGGGAATTTTACACTTGATGGGGAGGGTGGCTTCAATCCCATGGACGAGATGAAACAGTGTAAAACCGGTGGTAGTTTTGACTATCATGTGATAAGCTCATAATGATGAAAACAACATATGATGCCAATTGGTCTTATGTTTGTTGACAGTATGTTGCAACATGGTTTTGAGGACTTTGTTGACAACCTCGACCTATCCGTTGGAATGAGGGTAGTATGCAGAGGCAAACTCATGGGAGAAGCCTAACTTTGAGGAGAGTTCCATGAAGATTTCATTCTCAAAATGTTTATCGTGATTGTATACTAACTCTAGTGGAGTTACGAAATGGGTAATGACGTGGTTGAAGAAAAATGCGCTATTGTGTCAGCAGTATTGTTGAAGGTAGGCATGGATTCGACCCATTTGGTAAAGTAATCTACTGGCATGATGATGTACTTATGTCCATTACTGGATGGAGTATTGAAATTCATGAGGTCTATGCCCCATTTGCATAAGGGGCCTATGGTGATGACTGGATGTAGAAGAGCAGGTGGTGCTCGTGCTTTGTTTACATAGAGATGGAATTTGTCACATCGCTTGACAGCATGGATGTAGTCATGAAATAGTGCGGGCCAAAAGTAGCATGCTTGAATGATTTTTTGGGTGATGGACATACCTGAGAGGTGACCAACAAAAGCTCCACTATGGAAATCATCAAGACTCTGTCGACTTCATTGATAGTCAGACATCAATGAATAATAGTGTCAACCCCACGTCGGTACAAGATGTCACTGATAAGGAGTTATTGAGGGGCCTGATGGTGAATGCACCGATGATCATCTCAAGAGATATGAAACCCAAAATTTTATGTCCAAAGGTAGATGAGAAGGTTGCCATACCAGGGGCCTTCCGAGGGGATGAAGAAGAGGTGTTCGTCAGGAAAATCCATATTGACGGATGAAGCTTTAGAGTTTGAGGGAAATGTCGTGATGAGTTCGGTGAGAATGAGTGCTTTCTTGATTTTGGGAGTTGATAACTGTAGGTATTATTTCTGAAGGATTGTGATCCATCAGGAAAATTTTCCATTAATCTTTCGTCGAATAAGCAAGTACTGCACAGGGTTAGAATATACTATTAATTTGGTAGTGCGAAGAAGGATATAGTGATGTAGTTTATGAATAGCGAGGACAATTGCGAGGGATAGTTTCTCATAATGATTGTATTTCAGAGGTGGTCGTGAAAGATTTTTACTAATATAATAAATGACATGTTCCTTCCCATCATCCCCTAGTTTAACGAGGACTCTTGCTACCAAGACGACTAAGGCAGATAAGTAGAGGATGTAATCACGATCATAGTCTAGAGGACTAATCAAAGGGGCATTAGATAGGGACGATTTTAAATAATCAAAAGTGGTTTGATCATGTTCGTCCCATCGAAATTGGATATCATGATGCAGTAAGTGGATGAAACCGTGCGTGTGAGTGGCATAATCTGGGACAAAGCGATGTAAAAATTTGGCTTTGCCTTATAGGCTCTGTAGTTGGCGCAAGTTCCTAGGTGGTGTAATTTTTGTGATAGCTTGGACCTTGAGGGGGTCTAATGTGATGTCGTGTTGGGAGACAATGAACCCAAGGAGGCATCCTCTAGTGACACAAAAGACACACTTGAGGGGGTTCAAGCATATATTGTGCTGGCGACATCATTGAAAGACGATGCTTAAGTTTTCTAAATGCTGAGTTCGTTTCTTGGATCGAGCAGTGAAGTCATCCAAGTAAGTGAGGATGATGTGAGTAATATCATGGAAAGAATAAGTCATGGCCCATTGAAATGTTGCACCTACATTTTTTATTCCAAAAGGCATGAAACGATAAGAAAAAGTACCCCATGGGGTAGTGAAAGCGGTTTTATATTGATCTGTTGGATGGATTTGGATTTGATTGTAGTCGGAGAACCCATCCATGAAGGACAATGCTTCGTGGGCGACATAGTCATCAATAATTTGGTCAATGAAAGGGGTTGGAAAGTTGTCTTTGGGACAAGCATGGTTGAGATCATGAAAGTCAGTGCAGATGCGAATAGTGCCCTATTTTTTGTTAATGGAGATGGGTTTGGAAACCCATGACGTATACGTAATGGGGTAAATGAACCCAACAACACGTAACTTGTCAATTTAGACTTTGATAGCTACAACTTTGGATGGGTGAAGTGGATGCTGATTTTGATGGACTAGGGCAATATTTGGCCATGTGTCGATGCGATGTTCAACTATAGAAGGATCAAGGCTGGGCATTTCCGTATATGACTAGGAAAAAATATCTTGGTATTCCTGAAAGAGATATTTGTAAGCTATGAGTTCCTCAGGGGAGCATGCGACACCAATGGTGATTTCTTCTACGATTCCCATTTTGATGGAAATGTCGATTTTGATGGTGGGGGAGATATTGTCCATGTTTCCTTCCTCAAATGAATCTGGGACAGGGATAGGGTTGTTGACCAAGTCTATATGCCTTGGAAGAATAAAATCCTTGGTTTTGATTGCACATATGGAGGCTTGGATAGGAGGGTCAAAGGATTCCTATGAAATAAAAAGTGCTCGGTGATGGAGTGCATTCCATGGACAATTGGGGGTAGTGAGTTCCTCCATGATATCTTTGTCGTAGTGGAAAATGTGAGAATAAAGGGGATCTGTGGAGGTGACATGGGTGACTGTCATAGTGTGATTTTCCTCAAGTGGTGAAGACGTAGAGGGGACATCGCAACTATGTTGCGATGGCTCGCTTGACATAAACCAAATGTGAAGATACTGTGGGTGATAAACTATGTTAGGGGGCGATATTTCCCGTGGGAAATGAACCAAAGAATTGGGAGGATTTGGGGGAATATCCTCAAAAAATCTATCTATGAACCATGAAGGGGTGGGAAGTGACTCAGGTTCAGAGGAGGTGATGTTGACAGTATTTAGAGAGGGCAGGACTAGTGGTGAGGTGGTCGGATGTGGTTGAATAGGGTTTGAATGATGACCTCGGTATGCCACAATCAAAGGACACCGGTATGTGAAGTGAGAAAGTGAGTCACAAAGAGCACAAGGGAATCTCATCTATTCAGGAACTGAAGAAGAGACATAATGGATGTCCATGACGCGAGTACTAAAAAGTGGTTGTGGAGAGGGTGTTTGTTGAAAGGTTTGGCATACTGCCGTTAGCGTTTGACGAAAATGAGGTAGAGCTGAAAAATGATGAGTGTAGTGGCCATATTTTGAATAGATGGCACAAACGAATTTGGTTTGCAGCTCTTTACTTTCTGTAGTGGGGGATGCTATAGTAGTACTATATGTGCTTGGAGAAGCAGCTAGCAGTGTGGTTGCTTGAGGGATTTGGGTCAGATTGTGTAACTCGAGAAGAGAATGACATTTATTAGTGGGTGTCCCTCTCTTTTACATAGTGTGCAAGGAGGTTGAACTCGGGGAGGAAGTGGAGCGGTGGGCTCTTTCTTCTTCCATATACCCCCAGTTGTGGCAGTGGTGCTGGAAATTGGGGGTGTGGTGGCATGGCCAGAGATAGTACTAGAATCTGCATCGGGATTCCCTCTGATTGAGGAGGAAGAGATGGTTGAGGAACCATTGCGGGTGGGTGTAGATACCATACATGGATGGCGAGAACCATTTTGAGAAGGGTAAGCATTGTGGCTACTTGAAAATATTGTACTCCTGGGGGGTAGAAGAAGGGAATTTGAGCGATGGCCTGGGGAATTGTCTTCCAAACTGAGATTTTTCCCTGGGGGAAATCAGGGATAAGTGGTGTAGTAGGGTTGTTAGGGAATCCTTGAGGTAAAATGTCTTCAACTAGTGGAACGTTGAGGTGTGAAGAGGCCTCAGTGGGAGGAATGGTGTCTCCAGAGTCAGTTCCATTAGAATATATGACACATACTTGTGCTGAAGGGTGTATGAGAGGTGGTTCTCCATGGTATGCCCCCAACTAGGATGGGTCTTTGAAAATTCTGGGGCCCATATCTATGAGTGAATAAGGATCAGAACTAGTCTGGACAAGAGGCAAGATGTTATCAATGTTGGCAGAATGGTTAGGCTCATAATGTGTGATTTGGTCGATGGTGATGATTTTCCCATTATGGGGGAACATCATCATTCGAAACATAAAAGAGGCCATTGAATTCATATCATACATGTAGCTATGTCCAAACAAGATATTGTAATCGAGTGGGGCATCAATAAACTCAATGTCAATGAGGATGGTTTTTCCCCCGAGTTCGACAGGGAAATATTGAAAGATCCCTTCAGGGGAGGATGGTGGACCATCATAGGCTCTCAAAGTGATGGCAGATGGTACTATCTCAGGGGAGCCAAGTTTCTACCATACAGTTTTGGAAATGATGCATGTGGATGCACCTTCATCAATGATACACCGATGAATCGTGATGTTTCAAATATTGACTGGTATCTGGAAAGATACTAGAGTGGGCAGACGAGGTTCTACGCTATCTAGATCAAATGTGATGAGTCTAGTATCATTTGGGTTGACTGCCCCCAAGGAGGAAAATAAGGATTTCCATTGAGTTGGACAAGTTTGGAGGACCTCCAATACAGACATGGCTGTAGGAAACTGTGCCAAGTCATCAACCAGACTGTAATTGTGTGCTGCCCTTGTTATGGGACTTATCAGTAAATGCAGACATAAATAGATCTCCCTAGATCCACCTAGATCTAGAACAAAACAAAATAGAATATGATGCTTTCACTAAGCTCTAACTATTGAGTTTACTAGCTAAAAGGAGATAGGAAACATACCATTTAAATGTTGCTTCCTCTTGACATTATCATCCTATATCCACTCCAGTGCTCCTGTGAGATTGAATTTGCAAAGGAACACAAGCCAACCAAAGTGAAAGTAATCCAATATACTCAACGAGAACTTATGCACGTGATCAAGGAATCATACAATAAAATGAGATGAGTTTTATGGGAAAGAAACATATCACTGTATTATATTAAAGTGAAAGTGGAGATTACAACTAAATCCTTGATGTTGCAAGGTCCCCTTCCAATGAATATTTTCTCCAACACACACACTTGCTTCAATCTTGAATGAAGAAGATCCACAATGACTTGATGAATTGAAATGAGGCTCTCAAGAATGATCAAATGCAGAACTCTCCATACAATCTTAGCCTATTCAATGTTTATTAACCTTATCCTTTTCCATGAGAAATCCCTCTTTATATAAGGGAAAGAGAGATGGTTGAAGAGATTAGGATGATTCCACCAAATTAGAGAAGCGAGTAAGATCCCAACCATATGGACGCCACCTCATATTCTAGAAGATCACCTTCTAGAACTTTCATGAAACTTCCCCTTTTCTTTGTCTTTTGACATCGTCACACCCTAGCTGTAGAGAAGTTTGCAGAGGCATCACAACCCATATTTAGGGTAGGGGGTGACAATCAGGGATCGTCGCACCTTGCATATGGTGTAGCCTGTGACGAACTTCCTTAATAGGGTTTTTGAGAAGAGAAAGTCAGTCACTTTCCTCATGAAGAAAGGATCTTTTTAGGAACATGAACACATGTTGTCAATGGATCACTGGGGTGACCAAACTAATGTGTAACAGAATTCCCCCCAAAGTATGGGACTAGAACTCATGACAGCCAAAATAATTTGTAGAATGTGTGTGTCGAAAGCAAGGAGCACATCGATTGGGAACTTGCAAACAGTCAGGCATCAACATAATAATATACCATTGTCCAAGGTAGGCATTCCCATACTCAGATTACAACCATGTCAAGTGATTCGTGGTCACTAAACATACACCGTGGATCCATGTCATCGTGAATCAACATAGCCACACAAAACACATTGTGGATCTATGCTCTAAATAATTTAAATTCAAACATAGCCACGAGACATACAAAGTGGATCTATGTGTCAAATACAAATCATGAATACTCTGTTGCAACCTATTATAACCCTAATTTGCACCAGACATGCATACCTGGCATCATGTTATCTCACTTGCCATTTTTTCCAAGCCACCATTGAACAACTCTTCAAAAAGCCATCCTTTTGAAGTCATGCATGCCCTGCACCATTGTTGCCCGCATGTATATGTTGGCGAACCCATTATAGCCCGCGTATACTGACAGAAGCACAAAAAATAGAAAGTTGCAGACAAAATACATATTTTCAGGTAATTGCCTAAACCGTTTGACCACTCATAGCCGGTCACTCAACCAGATAACTACCCTCTTCTAGCCTATAAAAGGAGAGGTGGGGGTTACATTCAAAGGAGGAAGATAACAGAAAATAAAGTCTTCCCTTTTTTGTATTCCTCTTGTCCCAATTGTTTGCAACCATTTTGTGAGGAGAAGCATATGTGGAAGCAATTGGTGCATAGTTAAAGAGGATCCCAGGACCAGGCTCAAGGAGTAGTGGAAAATCTCACCATTGTAAGTTACTTTTGTGAGGTTAATAATAAATAAGTACTTTTCCCGTCCCGCCATATGAGATGTTAAAATATTCATTTTTGATTATATTTTATTAGAACCTCTAACCCACTAATTCATATATAAAATGCATGTTTGGAGTTCTTTGTTTGTATGTTTATGAATGTAGGTTAGATTTGGGAGGAAAATTGCAGTCGAGGATCAATTGAATGCAAAATGATCGACACCAAATGTAGAAGTTCATGGTAGAGTTACCAAATCTTTTTACCCTTGTGTTTATGTATGAATGTGGGGTCTATGTTGGGATGATGGTAAAAAGTAGGAGACTTTAGATGGTCATTTCTGCATGCATTACGAAACCCTTAGTGCTAGTCCCTAGGGGGTTTTCCCACCCACAACAGAATTGGCGACCATATTGGGGATAATCTCTAGGGTTTTTGGGGATACTTTTTGGGTGTTTTAAATTGGTTTGATGACCTTTTTTTTCTGAGTTTCTGCAAGAGTCTGAGTTTGTATGGATTCTAGTCTTCCATACCAATACTCCCTGCTTGGATTTCTTGACTTATTTTTCTTTTTGGGAATCCAAAGAGGTATAAGCGGTCTGTACAAGGCTTGCACGCATATATACGTGCCCTACCTTTAGAAAACCTATGTACATACGTTGGCTACTGAAGTGTCATTAGTGTGTCTGAGTTCATAAAATATTTTTTTTTAGGAGAGGCAGTCATCCTCTTCCCTGTCAGAAGTGATCCTTCTCAGGGGTTTTCTTGATCAAGTCCTGGTCTCTGTTGTTGCAGTCTGTAGCCTAGGTATAAACTCATATTATATTTGATTTATCAAAGCCTCCTTGCATTTTTCTTTATAAAAGTAAGTTTCTTTGTCTTTAAGGGATTCTGATTTTCAATACTAGTACTCCCTACTTGTGCTTGACTGGTTTTTTTTCATTTTTTGAGGATTTGTAGAGGTGCACACGGCCTATAGTGGGTCTACATGCATGCATACGCACCCTACCTTTGGATAGCCCACGTACATACGCTTGTTGTTTAAGTGTCAGTAGTGTGCTTGTTGATATATTTTTTTTTAGAAGAGGCAGTCATCCTCTTCCCTGTCAGGAGTCACAGTTCTCAGGGGTTTTCTTGATGTAGCCTTGGTCTTTGTCATCACAGTTTGTAGCCTAGGTTTGAATTCAGTGTAGCTTTCTTTTTCTTCGAAATATTTCTTGTTTTTTATTAGGTTTTTGGATGAGATAGTGAGTCTGTTCTAATCTTCCTTTTTGGGTTTGGTTAGTGACTCCCTGCAATCCGTAGGAGAGCCAGAATTCATTTATTGCTTTGGTATTTTCTTTATTTTTCCCATTTTTTCTTTTGAAAAGAAGAAAAGAATACAGTTCCAAATTTTCTTGTTTTAGAAGCATAATAATAATAAAAAAATTAATTTTCACTTTCTTTGTTTAGATAAGTAGTTGGTTGTTTGCATTAGCAATCAGGAAAATAATGCTTTCATAAGTTCTTGGCTGATTGAATTAGGAAAATAAGTAGCTCATAGTCGAGTGAAATCTTGTTTTGAGTTTTTTGTTAAAATATCTTAGGAAAAAAAAATTAGTTTGAAAAGTTGGTCAAAGATTTTAAATGTGCAAATCTGAATTTGTGAAGAGGAAGTAGTTTGTTTTTAGTTTCAGTATATGCTCTTCTCTTTCGTCTCTTAAAAACATCACTAGTTTCATTTCCGTTACCTTTGAATTAAGACAACCACTAAAATTAACGATTAATTAAAATCAACTAAAATTTATGTTTGTAGGGTTCATCAACTAGTCTAGGCTAGAGCCTTGATTTAGGATTGGGGAGGAAACTATTCAAGGCTAAAAAAACAAACATAGGAGTTTGTGCTAGGGAGTGCTAAAAAGTCAAGTATCGTGAAATTTATCCGGGACCCCCCTTTAACACAGGGGATAAACACAAGGTCACATGTGGAAAGGTAGTGGAGATAACCCCTCCAAAGCTAGACCAAGAGTAGTGGGGAACAAATATAGAGGGCTTGTCTTGGGATTTTGTTGATCGCATTTACCACAGAGCTTCATGGGTCTCGAATCCATTTAAGGTCCTCAGTTGTCTTCTGGAACACTTTCTTTCAATACCCTTGATAGGTTTCGGGCTTGATACCCTGCTCATTGCAGTCCACCCGACTGTCGATTGTACCCGCCTGGTGTCTGTTCGCACATTGGCAACCTAGTTGCCTTTATTTTAGGGACTTGCACAGGTGATTGTGGGGGTATAAAGCGGTACCTAGGACAAACATCGGGCCATGCATTGCAGAGTATACCTAGAGGGTGCTTCCGTATTCGAGTTGCACTTGTACTGGTGATTTTCTCTAGTGTTGGTTGTCATAATTGTTCTTCCAACTAGCTAGTGACTGCTTGTCTTATCTCATAGGAACATTTTCTAGTGTGTGCTAGATTTTAAACGATTATAGAAAGCCCTAGTGTGTCTTTGATCTTTTCACACAGTGGAGGATTAGGACCTCCACCAGTCACGAAGGCTTTTGGACCTGCCGCCGATTGAAATCGACCCCCCCCGCCACCGCTAAGGTGAAGACTTGACCAACAAGGGCCTTTTGAGGTGACCAGGTCACAAGAAGCTGTGCCCGACCCATCTCCGAGAGAAGAACATTTAATTCTGGAGGAACCAACCATTTTAGACCTTGGAGAGGAAGCTCTTGGTCTATACGAACCTCCGATCACTAATCTATTGGTGCCCATCGTCATACAGATTTATCCTTACGAGAACCTAGCAATGTCACAAGTAGTGATGGAAGAAAATGCTGCGACTTCTTTAGGGAATACTCATATTCCCTCTACGATTTTCACTATAGGGGGTGTTCCACCTCCTAACCAATCGTCACCGGTCCAGGCCACTATGGTCTCGACTGCATCTACCTCAGGCAATGGTTCGATTCCATCTATGGCGGTGATCACTGCTCTGTTTACCTAGAATGCGAAAGGCCCTCTGTACTTATACGAGATGCTTGGCTTCGGTACAATCCCTGTACTTTCCTACTCCACTCTACAGACCTTAAGTCTTTGGGTAGGGAGCTCCAATGCTCCTCTGCAAGGATCTACGGGGGGAACTTCTTCTCCCTATAATGAATTCCCTTACGGATGGGGTCATATACCTCCTTCGTCCCCTTCACTTGGCGGTGCTCACCAACACTCTACAGGGCCGAACCTAAACCATAGTTCGTTTGGATCAGGTAGTCAAGGAATTCCTTTTTATAACATGCCAGTTGGTTCGACACCATTCTCTTTTTTTGGTGATTTTGGTAATAATGATTTCTCATTGGCTACCTTCTCGGTCGGGGGAAACCCTAATTATGGGCAAAAAAATCCTATACAGGGTACTATTCCTACACAGGGGGAAAACTTAGGAATTCCTTCCTCACAAGGACCATGGAATCCATGGCAAGGATTAGTTCCGTTGTCAGGGATGCCGACCAGGGGAAACCCTTTCTATAGCAAATGAAACCCAAGGCAAGGCTTAACAGCTATGCCCGTTGGATCAGCAAGGGGAAACCCTTCCCAAAATCCTTGGAATGCGACGCAAGCCCAACCCTTCATGTCCTATTTTAGGAGTCAGCCGATGACATATCAACAAGAACAGAATCTGTATGCTGGTTAAGGCCATGGTTATTACCAGAACCCTGGCCAACAACCTAAATTTTCCTGGAAACCTGGTGCCAGACAAACTCGAGGCCCCTTTTTCCCTGGTCACAATCAACAACCCAAACTACCGTTTCTGGCAACTTTGCACTTGCCAGACTTGACAAGGTTATTGAATGACCCCAACCTCCTATGCCGACCAAGTTTCCTTCGGACATCCCAAAGTTCGAAGATAAGCCTAATGAATATCCAGGCGATCATGTGACTACCTTTCATCTTTGGTGCTCGTCCAATTTGTTGAAAGACGACTCTGTCCATTTGCGTTTTTTTCAATGCACTCTCATCGGGAGTGCTGCAAAATAGTACATTAAGCTCGACCACTCGAGATACTCTTCCTTTGACGAATTGGCAATGGATTTCTTAAACCATTTCCAATTACCTGTGAGATATGATGCCGACACCAAATTATTGGCCAACTTTGAGAAGACAAAGGCAAACTATATCTCCGATCACATCCAAGAATGGAGATGCCAGAAGAGTTTGATAAAAGTGCCAGTCCCACCAGAATTCCTGCTTGAGTGGTTCCTTAAGTCCTTGGTACCCCATTTATCAAAAGACATCGCAACATCGGGAGTGTTTTTCGAAGAAGATGCAATAATGAGAGCTAAACAGCTAGAGCTGATTTACTCTCAGTCTCATTTACTTTGTGAAATTTTTCTAGATGCACCACGGTCAATACTTGACAAGACCAAACAGAGAGATGGACCACATGCCCATGGTATTGTTGGTTCAACACAAATGAAGCTCGTTGATCAACTGTCAAAACAATTGCAACAATTATTGATACAGCAGAAAGTGGCTAGCCATACCACTGGTCCGACTGCTCCCCCTACCCAAATGTCAGATGTACATAGTGTGCAATTGACCAACCCAAAGGCCACCCAAAAACCTAAAGGAAAGAAGAAACAATGAAAAAATGGTAAGGGGGATAAAAAATCTACCAATAATGCTGACGGGGGTAACACTGAAAAGAAGAAGTTGAAGTATCCATGTAACATGTGCACATAATACCACCCAACTCACTAGTGCCCTTGTCTTGTAGAGGCCCAAAAGTTATTGGTGCAACAACAACTTGTTTTGTTAACGAACCTATTTCAACATGGGAAAATTTAACTCAAGCCTCTCCGAGCATGGATGGGGTCAGTCAAGGACCCCCTCCGTCTTCAAGTAATTCTTTGTCCATGAACATGTATACGATGAAAGGTGATTCCTATATATCGACTAAAGGGCATGATTATGGAATGCCAAACACCTCTGAGAAGAGTAAAGAAGCCAAAAACCCACCTTTTCCTCTCCAGATCGAGAAGATGTTGGGAAAAACAATGACACACATCCCAAAAGGTGCGTTCAAGAAAGCTTCTCACAATCTAAACACAAGGGCTTCCCAGAACTACTCTGTGGTGGAGGATTTGTCTCAAACCCCTTATGTGATGTCTGCTTTGGAGGTCCTCCAGAGCTTCCCTTCCCAGAGAAAGGCTATGTTAGTGCCTTAGGATTTGCTGAGACTTGTAATCAGAGTACAATCATGCTTGATACGATCGAGTTAAAACTTCATCTCCCTTACACATAACATTTTAGATAGTAGTGGCTCACCCCAAAAAAACATTTACTTGGAATATTTTCCACATGGTGGTTGATGAGGGTGCCTTGACATGCGTGATGTCTTTGGCATGTTGGAAGGCCATTGGCCAACCCGTTTTGTCTTCATCACCTACTCTTCTTACCACGTTTGACAATCATTCGTTCCGACCACATGACATCATCCCATCTTTCCCCATGCATTTAGGAGGGAAGACCGTGTGCATTGAGGTTGAAGTGGTCGATGCGTCTCTCGACTACAATCTCTTGTTAGGAAGGAGTTGGACCTATGCTATGCAAGAAGTGGTCGCTACAGTTTTTTGGGTGTTGTTGTTTCCACACAAGGGCTGGATTGTGACCATTGATCAATTGTCTTTCTCCCCTCCTGACCATTCATTGTGGGCATCCACTGTCCCGATGATTGATAACCCTCAACTCAAAATTGTCAATATAGGGGTTGGTTTGTGCCCACCTTTGATGGGTACTTTCGATTACCCACCTCCTTTCAATGATGTTAAGTTCATTTCAGACCAGCCTAAGGTTGATATCTTTCAAGTCTCATCATTTCATATGACCTACTTCAATGATCCATGGACTCTTCCTTCCCCATCGACCATGATGGAAGGGACAGGGCACATGGGTATGGCCATGTGCTTGTCTGCGACAAAAGTTGCATACTCAATAGTCTAGCAAGCTTCTGCTGACGCCAATCCAACTCCCGCACATGAGTTAGATATATTACTAGAGCCTGCTTGGGCTCAAGGTCTCCTTGCTGATATTGATTCTTTAGACTTAGTCTTTCCTTCAGATGAAGAGATTATTGAAGAAATGACTAGTCCGAAAAGACCCTGGGATGATCTCCATCACAGATCTTATTTCCTCCTAGAGTTGAGAAGAATTGAAGCAGGAGAATTCACTTTGACTATGACTGAAGAGAGGTCTTGTCCTATTAATCCCTTTGCTACACACGCTATTTACACCGAGGGTAATATGGAAACCATCGCTGAAACGATACCTATAGATATCTCCAGAACCCCTGACGTTGTAGAGAATATTCTCATTAGAGCTGATTGTTCCCCCGAGGAGATTCGAATATACACAGATTTATTTAAATAATTCCATGACATTTTTTCCTGGTCTTATGAGGAAATGCTAGGCAATGATCCAAGAATTGTTGAACACAAAATCATGACATATATTGATGCTAAGATGGTCCGGCAGAATCTTCATTCGGTCAATCCTAAGAAAGAAGTATCTATTAAGGCTGAAGTAGAGAAACTACTCAAAGTAATTTTTATCTACCTCATCCATTTGACTCAATGGGTGTCAAATCCCATTTTGGTTGACAAAAAATAGGGTGCGATTCGCATATGTAAATACTTCCGTGATTTAAATAAGGCCTGTCCAAAGGATAATTTCCCCACACCATTTATTGACCAGATAGTTGATGAATGCATAGGTTGAGAGGCATTTTATTTCATGGATGGTTTTTAAGGATACAATCAGATACATATCAAACCTGAAGACCACCACAAAACTTCTTTTATTTGTCCGTGGGGTACATTCATTTATCAGAAGATGCCTTTTGGTCTAAAAAATGCTGGAGCTACTTTTCAATGGGCCATGTCTTTTTCTTTCCACGATATCAAACATATAGTCGAGGCCTACCTAGATGATTTAACATCACGATCTCATAAGAGAGATGATCATCCCACACACCTCCGACATATGTTCGAATGATGTCGCTACTACCAGATTCGCTTGAATCCAAACAAATGTAGTTTTTGCGTGACATTGGGTCATCTGCTAGGTTTCATAGTTTTAGAAATAGGGATCATGGTCGATCCTCTCAAAGTTGAGGCAATAGTTCAATTTCCTCCATCATGCAAAATCCTCCAGCTTCAGAGTTTACAGGGAAAAGTGAAATTTTTACGACGTTTCATCGAAAACTATGCCAAGATCACAAAGGGATTTATGCATTTACTAAAGAAGGATATTCCTTTTCATTGGGACTAAACCACTCAACGCTCTTTCGAAGTGTTGAAATGCACCCTCACAACTGCCCCTTTGCTTCGACCACCTGATTATAATAAGGATTTCTTATTATAACTGGCTGTGGTAGAGTCGACCATCGGTATGGTCTTGGTTCAGGAGGATCATTTATTCTCAAAATATGTGATTTATTACCTGAGTTGAGGCCTAGTTGGACCGGAACTCAATTATTCCCACGTTGAAAAACTTGCATTGGCAATAGTTCATGATTTCCAATGGTTCCGTCATTATATCTTATTTCACAAGACCACCGTCATTGCCATTGTGAATCTGTTTCAATATGTGTTGACAAGACAAGTAATTGGTAGAAATATTAGTAGATGGATAGTTTTCCTCCAGGAATTTGACTTAGATTTTGTTTCGGCAAAATCCAAAAAGTCCCTGGTCTTTGCGGAACTCATCTCAGAACTTCCCGTCAAGTCAGGTGATGTTATTCCCGAAGAGTCTCTTATTAAAGGAGACATGCTTTTGATCACGTCTTCGGATCCCTGGTATGGATATGTACTTGTCTATCTCCAGAATTTGAAGTGCCCAGCCTCTGCTTCTCGTGATGAGTGTCGCCGTATACTCCATCAGGCCAAGAATTATCTCATACATGAGGACACTTTATATCGTCGAGGTGTAGATTGCATCCTTCGTCGATGTCTCACTCATGAAGAAGAAAAAATTGTGCTTAATGATTGCCACACCGGAGCATGTGGCGGTCATTCATCCCTGTTGGAAACATCCCAAAATATTCTACGAGCCGGTTACTTTTGGCCGACATTAATCAAAGATTGTGTTGAATCGGTCAAGAAGTGCCACTAGTGTCAGATATTCTCTCAGAAGCTGAGCGCACACCCCGCTCCCATGTTTCCCATCATTATCATTGGTCCCTTCACTAAGTGGGGGATTTATTACACTACATGCAACCCCCCTTCAACAAGGGAGCACCGTTATATCATCGTAGTAGTTGACTACTTCACCAAGTGGGTCAAATCTATGCCAATGTTCAAATATGACGAAGAGATCGCAACTCTCTTTTTGTTTAACCAGATTATAGCAAGGTTTGACGTCCCGAGAGAGATTGTCACTGACCGTGGAAGTCACTTTTAGAATAAAATGATGTCCGAGTTAACATCAAATCTTGGGTTGAGGCAAGAACATTCGTCTCCTTACTACCCACAAGCGAATGGTTAGGTGGAAGATGTAAATAAATCTCTTAAGACCATTCTACAATGAATGATCAATTTGGCCAAGTCAAATTGGCATTTGATGTTATAATCGACATTATGGGCATACCGAACGTCTGTTAAGACTGCAACCGGTTTCTCACCTTTTCAACTCATTTACGAGCTGGAAGCAGTCTTTCTCATAGAGTGCCAGATCCCATCTTTAAAGTTGGCAGTATAGTTATTGCTAAACACTTTACTGTTTGAAGAGCGTCTATTATACCTCAAGCAACTCAATGAGAAACATTGTGATGCGGCCTTGGCTAACGAGGGTCACAAGAAAAAAGTCAAGTGTCAATATGATTGGTCCATTCGTCCTTGGATTTTCTCTGAAGGCGACCTTGTCCTAGTCTATGACCAAGATAAGGACCCCCTGGGGGTAGGCAAGTTCAAACCCATGTGGTTCAGACCTTTCATAGTAAAAGAGGTTCTAAAGAAGGGCACTTATCGTCTGGTGTACTTTGAGGGAAATTATTTGGTGGAGCCTAGAAATGGGCTTTACCCCAAGAAGTATTACTTGTAGGTAGGTCGCCTCGAGTGATTTCTTGTAACATATGTATAGTTCTTGTACATTTGTTTTTTGTAGTTTTTATCTTTTATTTTTATAGACGTTTTGTTTTTGATGTCATATTTTTCACTGTGGCATATGTCAAGTGAATCAGAGGCGTTCATTGGGTTCGCAGACAATGCTAGCCGACACACCCGGAAGCTTGCTTCCATAGCTTGGGTGATTTTCACACCTCAAGGCCAGTTGCTATCTTCAGGAGGTATATGTTTAGGTGATTCCAAAAACAATGTTGTTGAATACAACGCAGTCTTAGAATTGCTTCGTGATGCTTTATTGCGTGGTATATCTCACCTCTGAGTCTACTTAGACGCTTAGTTGGTTGTGTCTCAATTAAATGGAGTTTACCGCGTTTACGATCCTAATCTACATCGAAAATTCCTTAGGGTACGTCTCTTAGAATGAAGCTTTGATTACATTACGTATATCCATGTTCCTAGGAGATTGAATCAAGTTACAGATACTCTAGCTAATCATATATTAGATTGGCATATTGCACACATGTAAGAAAAAGAACGCACACAAACATGTAAATACATTTGTAAACAAATGTAATCCATAAAACAAAAAAATATGTAAATACACATATATATATCACAAAGTATCAGAGTACATAGATGGGCGCGAGCACCTCCAAAAATATGTGTCCAGTAAAGAGTCACGGGGCTTATGCCCTCAAAAATATACAAAAGGTACCCTCGGCATGTAACAAGTCTAGCCTAACTAAGGGCAAGGCCTGTTGGCCTTGCCATAGTGAACAACAACATTGGCCAGACGCTGAAAGAGCTAGACCTAGGTATATGGTACCCCAACAACGTGAGTTTGCATAGACGGTGGGAGATCCTCGATCTCCGACATAGGAACTATATGAGTAAGAGCAGTGAGGTTCTGCTCCACCTGCCTCAAAACTCTCGTAGCCTCTCCGGTTGGAGGTCCCCCTACTATTGCTGGTAAACCAGATGCAGATGGTCCCACCTCTGCTCGAGGACGCTGCCTGGTCCTCGTGAATTCTGTTGGGCACATTGGCCCCACATCTGCACATAATGGATACATATGTGTCAGATACTCTGGTATACAAAAAACATGATATATATGAAAAAACATAAAAATTAAATAACTTTGAAAACAAAAAAAAACATACCCATCTCTCCTTGCTCCTCTCTGGGAGGTACAGGCATGTCAGGATCTCTGGAAAATTTGATCCCGACATAGGGGTAGTCCTCTATTGTCAGAATCTGTCACGCCCACTAGTAAAAAAACTTCTTGTCAAAAGCCTCGATGGTTCTCCCTCCCCCCTGTCGCAACAACAGTGCCGCCCATCTGCATAACACTGGGAGAGAGGGATCATGCCCTCGTATTGTCTCTCTAGGGTTGATACTTGGTACCCTCTCAAATAAGAAGGAACACAAAATAGTACCAAACCCAAAGTTTCTGTGTCTCCCCATGCGACACTCTATCAATTGTCTCTTCATGCAGTCTAGTAAGGTGGTACTCCAATCGAAAATTTGTGCATTTAAACAATGAACCACACAATTCATGTGCGTCTGGGAAGCCTGATGTAAAGAGGCAGATCCATTGATAT
>JASDQU010710896.1:0-18078 GCA_032191745.1 Picea mariana
TTTAAAAATATCATTATCAAAAGCATTGCTTGTTTCCTGAAAATAATTCTGAATAATCTTCACTTGGGAGATTACTTTCTATTGCTCAGCTTCTACCTTTGCATGTATTTCCAGTTATTGTTCCTGAAAAACTTTTAGGTCTATAACTCGGCCTTTTATTGAATTCAATTTAGCATGTAGTTGTCTTACCAATTCTTCTTGCCGAATAATTTGTATTTGGCTAGTTTGCATCTTTTCGTTCATCTCGTGTAGACTTGACTTAAGTGATTGAATTTCTTACTTTTTAGCAGATCTAGCCTGCTCTAGACCTTTATTTATTTCAACTTTGATACTTTTCTCGGTATCTTTTAGTTGATCTTGTAACTGCGTTATCATGTGGTTACTCTATTCCAACCTTGCTCTCATATTGCTAACAGTGAATAGATTTGTTGTTGCCAGCGCTCCAATGAAGCCCGCCACCTCTGTAGAGAAATCTCCCTCTTCCAAGTTTTTCCCATCCACCAGCACCTTGTGTTTCTTTACCATACCACCTTCTCTCATATACATCTCTTTTTTAATACAACCTTCCTATTTTTATTGAAGAAGTAATCAGAGGGAGGAATTTCATCTCTGGAGATAGGGTCGAGGTCGCTAGCATATATGACTCCTACCGGAGGGAAAACAAAAGTAGATTGTAAAGGGGTCCAGGAAGTGATGAGGTTTCCCAACTCTATGGATTTTGTTTCCCCTATTGTCTTGGGAGTATCAATATGAAGAGTAGATGACGCAGGGTGGGGAGATTGACTGGACTCAAGAGGTGTCTAATACCCTTTTTGTGTTTCTTCTCCTGGATTCTTTGTCTGTGGGACTTCTTTGTTTTGGGAAGACCCTTTGACCTCTTGTGGGTTTTCCTCGATGTCTGCTTTGTTCTATGCTTTCTGTCCGAAGCCTAGGGGAATTTTTTCTTGTTATGGAGGGGTTGTTGTTGCTTCACCCTGCAATACTTTGGGAAAACCACTTCGTCTGTGTCTCTGGAAGGTCAGAGGACTAGTTTGCAAATCATATGATAGTGCATGTACTATGTCTAACACTTCCTCATAGGTTTTGACCCCTTTGAAAATGTCATTGCGAGGGGATTCCTCATGTTCAAATACTTTCATACCACAGTGACCCATGTGGCTTCCCACTATTTGATAAGGGTCGTGCTTCCTATGTTCGAGATTCACCAACTTGACCTCCTCTAGAGCTGCAGCTTCAACCTTGGAATGACCCAGGTTGAGTATTGAAAACCTTTCAATTTGTATGGGAAAGACTGGCCAGAAATTCTTTTGAGTTGTCTTCAGTTCTATCCCAATACCACCTATTATTATCTGATGAGATACCTCCATGCACACCAGTGTGTCATGGAGGAATTTAGGAAGTGCATGAGGAGGGACAGAGCATCCCAAAACTCTGATATAGGAGAAATTCTCCTCAATAAACCAATCRGCAACCACCTTGAGATTTCCTATGAYTGGCTYCGAAATACGGGGGGGGGTGCACWACCATACAACATCTTATGCACTGGTATCACCACAAAATGACAAATTTTGTAAAAATAATCTTTAGCATTTTCTTCCCACATCTTAGAATGATATTCATGAATCGGTTCAAGGCAAGCTGGGTTCCAACTCCAATTCATCAAAGGGAAAGGAGTTGTGAAACATATAGCGTCCATGATGTATGATGTCATGTAAAATTCTACTGGTCTACCACTGGACCTCACGGTTTGATACTCCATAACCTCCTTAGCTAGGTTGTCTGATAGGATTTTGTTCCAATTGAATCTATAGCCTTTGGCAACTTCATGTAAAAGGGGCACCCATTCTGCAGGAAAATGGGTAGGAATTTTCTTTCCGAAAAGTCTACATAACATCATAGCCACATAAACCATGTACTCATTCAAAGAGGTTGTGGCATAAATGTTATGAGTATCAGCCCTGAATTTTGGTGGGTGTCTCCACTAGTCTCTGATTATGCTGGGGTATGTTTGGTCTGCCTCTGTGCATTCTTTCCTTTGAAATTCACTTATGAATTATTTGTTATAAATATGTTTAGAATTGGGAGACATTTTGTACATTACTTGTATATGCTTCGGTCTGAAAGAGCCGACGACGACCCCTTGACTGTCCAAAATGCTTCTTGTCTGCACGTATGTCCTCTCTAAAGCCCAACTCATCATATCGTTGTATGTCATGAGTCGTGGGCTTGTAGCCACTTTTTGAAGTTCGGACTCTGCTATGTCTCGGAGTTTTTTTTCAGAATCATCAGGAAAATTCTTGATTTCGTAGTCCAGGGTTTCGAAAATTTGCCTCCAGGATTTGATGGAATCAATGGCATGCGGTGTAGTATCAAACATGACATCTCCTTCTGGGTTGGAGATTTCAGTTGCTTCTTCACTTTTATTAGGTGCCTTTCTAGGTGCCATAATGTTCATGTTTAGGATGAATTCCTGTTGCAGAGAAAAATGTGTAAGCTTGCTGAATGTAATTCACTTCTGAATTCAAATGATAAAAATGAAATTTAAAAAAAAAAAAAAACCAATCTTCTATTAACCTTTAACTCTTCTTACGATGGATGTGCTGAGATAGGGGGTAAAACTTTAACATCTTAATGGGGAAGATATGCCCAGAGATACGCAATTAAGTAAAAAATATCTCTATTCGTTCATTGAAAATACTACCATATATCAGCGATTTCAAACTGGATCTTTAAAATGATTGCTTTCACTAAATCCCGAAATGCGAAAAGTCATTTTAATCCTTATTATCCCATATTAAATTAACTTAAAATCGTTTTAAACTTTATTAAAAAAAAATCGTGATTTTGCATTTCGGTGTTTTGGGGATCCTGTACCCATGAGTTATGTCATAATCACACCCCAAATCGCGAAATCACGATGGGATTAGTTTAGACGCTGATTACTTGTATCAATGCTTTAATCAATTAAGATTAGTAATTAACTTCTTCTTTTCAGAAAATCAGGGACCGAGAGTTCAAGGGCTGAGGCTTTGACAACACTTTGATACAAGGAAACCCGAATCGCGAAAGATTAATGAATTGTTGATCATTTTTAAGAGTTTAATTAATCACGATTAAAGGATACTTTGTGAAACGCGCGTCAAGACTTATAGCACCTACTTTTTCCTTTTTTATTATTACTTTAAAATAAATCCTTTTCAGGATTTTAGCACCGGGAGTCTAGAGTGGTTAGTTAGGAAAACATGTTTTGTGAAAGGCCGAATCCCGAAACCCGAAAAGTTGAAATATTTTTGACTCTTTTTAATATTAAGGGCGGCTCCATGATGAGGAAAAAGCGACGCTTCATGTTTAAAGGGTAAAATATTAAATTTCATGTCAACGTTAGGCTCCATCTAAGGATCTTGTTTCCTCGTGCGACGAGAAGAACATGTAGACCAAGTGCCTTCATTGGGTAAATGGGGTCGATAATTCAACTTTGTGAAACAGACCAGGAGGGAAAATGAGACAAGACTTTTAGGATCTCTGCATTTGATTTTCAAAATTATTCAAAAATAAAACATCCGATTTTCTCCAGTTAGGTTCTCAATAGATTTCCTTTTCTGAAACTAACCTCATATCTGTATAAGATAATCAAAACCAAATTAACCATTCTACCAGGTTTCATTTAATTCTGTTTTCATCAAGGTAAAGTAAATTTAAAGGTGTCAAATTAGGGGATCCCAGAAACCTATAATGTGAATCCAGCTGAAAGAAGAAAAGTTACCAGAGCGTCTTTTAATTCATGTATAACAATCTTATCATATGTAAAGATATTTCTTCACTACTAGCGAGCCTGTTTAGGACCCCGGTGAAGTTAACCGACTTCCCATATTGAATTTCCCTTCATCACTTCATTTTTTTTTTGTTTTTTTAAAGCATTTAAATGCTGAGATGAGGGAAATCAATATAATGAATTTCCTTTCTTCATCTCTTTGGACTAGATGGGGGAAATCAATATAATGAATTTCCTTTCACCATCTGTTTGTGTATATTTTCTTTTAATATGAAGTGGGGGCAATCAATAATATGTAATATACTCGGGAAGGTATCTACTTGAAAGTTTTAAGAACGGAGGCCAGTCAACTCACTTAAATGGCTCTGGACTAATCTTCTCTCTTGCCTTCAAACATCATTGGCTTCAAGGAAATTCTTGAGGGAAACTTCTTGACATCTTTTAAGGGATTTCCTTTAGAAAAACGAATTGGTTTATTCTTGTTAGGAGAGCTAATAAGGTTAGGATTAACCTAGACATACTTCTGGTTCATCTAAAGTTAAAGAACTATAAACTCAACCTATTCTCATTTTTGAAGGTTTGATTGAGAATTTTCAGAACCAAAGTGAAACCTTTCTTTTCTCAAAGAACTCGTGATAAACATTCAGGGTCAGGTGAGGAGYGGGCTTCACCTTGATTAAAGGGAAAGTAAAGGGCTTAAGAAGCACAACTGCACACATGACCGTTCTTAAAGATTTTCTTAGTTTTTTTTTTTTTAGTGATAACATCAGCATCAATCGAACTAATGATTTATTTATTCGTATCTCTTAGGATAATTTAGATTGAATTTTCARAGCAGAATCTCATACCTTGGTAACTCCTAGTTTGTCAGCCAAAAGGCTGTTAATTTCTTACCTTTTTCATCAAAAGACAATTAATATACTTATCTGTGTATGTTGCCTTTTTAGCATTTATAGTCTCTTGGTTGGTCAACAACTTTTCTGCAGAATAAGTCATCATGCTAATTGTCAGGAAATCTCATGAATAAATATATATATTAACTTACCGAAGGAAATGAAACTATACAGTAAGTATGAAAACAAACCGGTATTTACAATGAGAGTTCAGAGACACATTACTGCATGAAGTGTTTGAGGTGTCGCCCATTTATAGGGGCGTTGAGAATGTTTCCATCGAGATTTTCTAATAAAAAAACATTCTTTCCCTTAGAAGACGAAATATTATATGGGCTGGACCAGATTGGATCAAACTTGCCATGTTTACCAGTCTCTTCTCTCCTGGCTTCCCATTTCAGGACCAGATCACCAGGGAGGAAATATCTATCTTTATCTTTTCGATCGAATAAGGCCTTCATGTTATCCTGATATCTCTGTAACATTTCATTCACTTCAGCCTAATTTTGCTGAACTTCAACCAACTGATTTATCCTCCTGGTAACATCGTTGGGTTCTTCATTTGAATTTTTCCAGAGTTTCATCACGAGTAGAGAAAGATTTATTGGTAAAATGACGTCAGTGCCATATACCATCTGAAAATGGGAAATCCCAATTGATCTTTTGGTACTTATCCTGTTAGCCCACAGAGTATATTTTAAATGGATATGCCATGCTTTTGTGTTTTCAGTCAAAACCTTTTTTATCACAGTAATAAGACTCTTATTAGATGATTCAGCTAGACCATTACCCTGCGGATAGTAAGTTGTTGAGTGTCCTAATATGATGTTGTATTTTTTACAGAAGCTTATCATGGCCATTGACTTAAATGCTTGGGAATTATCAGTGACTATCTTTCGGGGATAGCCAAACCTAGATAAAATATTTTCTTCTAGGAAATTGATTACTACTGAGTTGGTTGCATTTCTTGTGGGAATGGCTTCCACCCATTTAGTGAAATAGTCTGTAGCAGTTAATATCCACTTATGTTGTGCGTTGGAGTGGGGATGAATTTCTCCAAAGAAATCAAGTCCCCATTGCTGAAATGGAGCTTTGGTTTTAACCGGTACTAAAGGTAAGGCTGGGACTTTCTATTTTCTTGTAAACATCTGACAAGGAGTACAAGTTCAGACTTTAGTGTTTACATCTGTGAATAATTTAGGCCAGTAATACCTGGCTCTTAAAATTTTATAAGTTGTTTCCCGCCAAGCATGATGTCCTCCGCACACTCCCACATGGAATTCATCGATAACCCTTTCCGTTTCGGTATCGACTAAGCAACTCAGCAAGAAACCCATAGGGTCTTTCCAATACAATTTACCATCCATGATACAATATTTTACAGCGTGTAACTTCAGTGTCCTAGTTTTAGATGGGGTTAATTCACTAGGACATTGAAGGTTCAGTAGGTAAGAAACGATATCGTGGTACCAGACTAAAATATAGAACTTGTCTTGAATCTCATTCGTGGGTGCAGTGACGTCAAGCTCATCTAATTCTAAAAATCCCTCATTTTCTTGTAGCTGATTTATTCCAAGTACTTTCAAATTTGATTCGGCTAGCAATTTGGCCAAACCCTGACCTTTGATAATTTTAGTCAGTTTGACTTCCAGGTCGAACTCCTAGATTTTAGCTAGCCACCTATCTCTTCTTCCGTCGTTGTCTGGCTGCACCAATATATCTTTAACAGAACTTGACGACACATAGGCAATGATCTTCGAGTGCAATACGTAGGTTCTGAAAGCCTTGAGATCTTTTACCATTGCATAATCTTGTTTTTCCAAGATGTCATATTTCAGCTCAGCGTCCCTGAGACTTCTGCTAAAAAATGCAATAGGCCGCTCAAAACCTTCATCATTTTTCTGTAACAATACAACTACGATTGTATGTTCAGAGGCAAAAGAGAAAATCAAAAAATCTTTTGTGTAATCCGGGCTTGCCAGGACTGGAGCTTCGCTTATTACTTTCTTGATTCGTTGAAATGATGCTTTGGCTTCGCTTGTCCATTTCACCTCACTGTTCTTTTTAAGCATATCTATAATTAATTTAACAATTTCGACAAAGTTAAGGATGAATCTTCTCAAGAAGTTTTTTTTCCTAAAAAATGATGAATTTCTTTTACATTTCTAGGAATATTTATGGTATCTATCGCCTCGACCCTTTTGGGATCGATTTTGATTCCATCTCTTGACACAATATGACCCAAGAGTTTACCTTCTTGCATTGTGAAATGGGATTTCTAGGGATTAATTGACAAACCGAATTTGCGACATTTCTCGAAAGTTTGTTTGAGGTGCGTTAGATGCTCTACATCATATTTAGATAAAACAGTTAGGTCATCTAGATAGATAACAACAAACTTATCTCTTTCACCCCTGAAATCGATATCCATGGCTCGTTGGAAATTTGCCCCTGCATTCATTAAACCAAAAGGCATTTTTTCATACATAAAAGTACCCCAAGGGGTAGTGAACACAGTTTTATCTTTGTCATCTTGGTGTACAACAATCTGATTGTAACCTGAAAAACCATCAATCATGGACATTCTATTAGCTCCAACTACTTTTTCTAAAACATGATCCATCTTAGGTAATGGATAATTGTCTTTAAGCGAGGATTGATTCAGGTTTCTAAAATCTACACACAGTCTGATCTCACTGTTTTTCTTTCTCAGTGGGACTAAATTGGCTACCCACTCAGAGTATCTTAGTGGGACAATGATTTTAGCATCTAGGAGTTTTTTGACTTCTTTTTCTATTACTGGTAGTAGGATGGGGTTAATCTGCTTGAGTTTTTTCTTAAAAGGTTTGACGCGTGGCTTCAAAGGAATTTTATGTTCCATAATGGTAGTGTCATAAGTTCTCAATTTGTCATAAGACCAAGCAAAAACGTCCTTATATTGTCTAAGTAACTCCACATACTTTCTTTTGATTTCGGGAGATAGATATTTGGATAATTTCACGAACCTAGGAACTTCTTTGGTACCTATATCACAATCCTCGACCTCCTCTGGCTGAGGCTGTAAGGTAGTATTCAAAGGGATGTCATAATGACTAAATATCCTTTCTAAGGGGATCAAACCCTTAGGTATCTGATTATTTTTTAAAACAAGCATCCGATGGTTAGCAATTTTATCTTGGAAGGCCTATGTCTCATTAGTATATGGTATTTTAATTTGAAAGCAGTGGGAGGTGTGAACGTTGAAGTTGCTTTGGCTAACGCATCCGCCTATTGATTTTATATTCTGGGAATATGATGAACATTAACAAAGGAGCAAAAAATTTCGATCAGATCCCAAACATAGTTTCGATAAGATCTTAACCTAGGATGTTTGTCCTGGTATTGACGATTTACCTGTTTCACGATTAGATCTGCATCGCCGAAGACTTCCAAGATTTTAATTTTCATTCTCTTGGCATCTTCCAATCCTAACATTAGGGCTTCATACTCGCATACATTTTTAGTATGTTCAGTGTTCCATTGTAATCTATAAGAGAAAGGGATAACGAATTTGTCACTAGGTGACACAAAAAGCACCACAGCTCCGGCCCCCAAAAAAGACGAGGCACCATCAAAAAACATCTTCCAAACACCAATGCTATATACATATTGTTTTACTTTTTCTTTTTATTTTTTATTTTCTGTACAACTTTCTTGTATACAGACATCAATATCGTCATCGATAGATAAAATACAATTGCCTAAATCTTGATCAGCGATATAAACAGGGTATTTGTTTTGTTTGTGTGGGTCACTTACCGTGAATGCTAACCTGTTTTCTTTGTACAAACACATGAACTGTCCTCCAAAGACCAGGATCGTGGCATACGTCAGGTCGAGTTGGAGGGATCCTCCAAGTTTAGCACCCCAAGACCTTGATAAGAGCATACCGTACTTCGGGGGTATACCAGTGACGACCACATCCATTAGAACATCTTTCGCAGGTATCTGTGAAAGATTTACGACTAAATCCTTCTTCATGCCTATACACTTAACCTTTCTTGAATCAAAAGAATATAAATCTCCATAAGGTCTGGTAATTTCAAGACCAAGTCTCTCCATAATGGCTTTAGGCATTACGTTGTGAGAGTCTCCAGAATCTAACATGCAATTATGGAGTAAGTGATCATGCACAGTCAGAGAGATATAGAAAGGGGTGTCGGTGTCTGTGGCACTGTCGAAATGTGGGCCGAAAATTATGTTAGGCTTGTCATTTTCTAAATTTATAATATCATCCTGACTTTCGTTTTCTGAAAAACTGATCAATTTGGTGATTTGTTTCCTGTAAATTGGATTTTTTGCCAGTTTGACAAGAGGTATAGGGATTTTGATTTTATTTATTTCATTTTCAAGATTAAAACTTCCTATTGTTTTGTCGATCTCTATGGTTTGGGTTTCTAACCCGTTCTTTTCAGTTTTCTTTTGTTGTGAGGTTTTGTTTTCGATTACAGGGACTTCCATTTTCTGCGCATTCGTGGCTGATATTTCTGTTGAATTTGTCCTGGTGAGCTGTGTCTCAGTTGTCTTAGTTCTTATAGTTTGTTTTCCAGTTCTTTTTTAGACTGACTTGTCCGTTTCACCTCTCGGCATAATCTCTTTCACTAGGGAAGTTGTGAGGCTCTTGTTTCTAGGCCTTAGATTGTACTTTTGATGGAGTTCGGCCATTATATTGTGTGCAATTCCCTGATAGGTTGAATTTTCAATAATACCGCCATTTTTGTTTTTTGCGGATCTATCTTTTGTAGTTGCAGATTTTTCATAATCTTGCTTTGTTAAAAAAGGTTGTAGGCAGTCGTCACCAAGATTATTGATGTCTTCTTCTAGTTCCTCAAAATCATCCACCTCTTCTCCTCCGATAAAGTTTTCTCTTTTAAAGGGGGTTTGGATTTTTTGATCCTCATTCTTAATCTGTTTTGGTGGATTTTGAGGATTAGGATTCCTTCTGAAATCCTTTTTGGGAAAATGCTCATTTTTCGCTTGATCTAGTTCCATCCTTGAGATCTTATTTAAGAGTTCTTTGATTATTCTTTCCATGTCATCTATTTTGTCTTCCGAAGATCTTCCTAATCCAGACGGTCCCCCTTGATCTCTATATCTTCTGGTCTCTTTGTTTCCAGTTTCAACTTTGGTTTTCAACTTTCCTGATGCCATCATGTTCGACTCAATCTCTAAGGCATCATCTTGCATCTTGGTAAGGTCTATCGATCTCCTCTCCCTCAATAACAAGGCGAAATCAGGGTCGAAAGACCCAGCGAAGGTTAATTTCACTACAGGTTGGGAGGGTTTATCCTTGGCTGGGATCTTATTATACAATTTATTAAACCTCTGAGTGAACTTGAGGACTGATTCAGAGTGTTTCTTTCTTAGAGCCCAAAATTCAGTTAGATAATAGAGATGGTCTTTCCTTTCCCCCCACTGTCTAATAAAATCATTTTCAAGTTCCTCATAAGAGGGTATAGATCCTGTTGCTAGGCCTCGAAACCAAGTTCTTACCTATCCTTCAAAATTTTGAACCAAGAGTCTCGAATATACATATTCATGTTCAATTCTAAGGATATCGGCAAATTGGTCGTAGACATTGATGTGTTCAGTTGCAGTCAAATCACCCTCTCCTATGAATTTTGGAAGATTCTTCATGTAGTTTTTAGGTAAGTCATGTAGGGGGACTGGGAGGACCAAAGGGGCATATCTAGCAGCCACCTTTGCGAAGATTCTAGGGAGTGATATTTGGTTGTTTGCTCCTCTAGCCCCACCTCTAGCAACACCTCTCTCGGCCACAACCATTGATGATTTAAAGGTTGTTGTTTGGAAAATATGAGGAAGGGTTTCATAAAAATGGTTATCGAGAGACATGAAACTTGAGGAAGGGGAACTAGGGAAAAATGGACCAGTTTCTTCGGACCCACAGGGTGAATATAAAGGAGAATCAACATGAGTTGTGTCGAGAAGAATAGGAGAATGAACTTCTCGAAGTGAAAAACTGTCAATCGAAGTGGGGCATGATGCGAATCTTTTACCTCTGTTGGTGAAAGAAATGGTTGGGAAAATCTCAGTTTTAAAATCAGGCGAGACCAAACCAGGCTCAAAAGATGTAATCTTATTGGTAGGTAATTACCCGTAATACGGTCGGGTATCCAATCATTCGAGAAGATCTCTAGTGTCTGACTTTGTAATTTTAGGTTGATTAGAATTATTTTTTGATGATACAGTCTGTTTAATATATCTTCTTGATTTTAAAATTTTTTCTGGATTTGGAACAGGCGAAGTTTGTTTGTCGTTTGGGTTTCTTCTGGTATTCTTTCGGTTAAAAGACAGTTTATTTATCGTGGAGTTTCCAAGTGAAAGGTAAGAGTAGCCTTATAAGGTTTTCAATCTTTGTTCACTATCAAATATAAAAAGTGTCAATGTCATTCTTCCCAGGGAAATGCTTCATTTCTTTGTTCCCGGCAACGACGCCAAGAAGATGTTGTTCCTGATTTTGTACTTTAAGGCTATAAAGTACACCGCCAAGTCATCTGAAAAGAAAGAGAGGGTTAAGGATGAAAGGTAGGTTACGTGAAAGAGTTATCGTTGATTCCTTAACTGTCTCTGTATAGCTTCCTAGTTTTCCTGGATGCTAATGTCTCTTTCAATTACTGCCCATGAACGTTCTAACTCAACCCAGTTATTTGTTGTCTGTAGGATGGTGTTAAATAAATTCAAAGCAATGCTCATTTGATCCGATAGTCTAGGTTCAATATTAGGTTGTCATGTAACTGGAACAGTCATGAGGGAAGGAGACTGAAAGGATAGATTTTGTGTTTTCTTTAAAGTTTCGCTATTTCTGTTTCAAAACATATAAGAAAAACTCCAAAAAAAACCTTGAATTAATAGTATGACGAAACTAAAGGTCATTTCTGGTATTTGAGCTAAATTTCAAAAAATGAATGTGCATGAAATGAAAAGAAAACATAGAGTTGTTGAAAAAGGTGAGGCACCAATTAAAGAGGAATCTCACTTTGTGACAGAAGAAGAAAAATAGTTAGGAAGAATTCTTAATGAAGCATATGATATTGAAATCTAAAACATTGGTAGGTCTTGTATCTGTTGATAGCTGATATAGAGGAAAGGCTGTAAATGATTAAATTGAAAGAATAATTAATTACCACAGTATAGGTTGTACTAAATTGTAGTTAAGCATTCATTAAAAAGATGTATGAAAAACATGAAACAACGGAGAAACACATAACTCAAACATGACCAGATCTGGAATCTTCAATCTGTATTCGTATTAATTCAAAAATATCTTCAAATTCTTCTTTACAATACGCCTATAAAAAGCCTTAGATCAATATCCTGAAATTATATTTATACCAAATCCGCAAAGATTGTTGGTTGGTGATCTCCTAATTCTTAGGGGCAAACAATTACAAGAATTGCAAACCCTAACCATTTTCATGATTATCGTTTATTTTCCTATCATCTCGATAATATAAGTTTCCAAAATGATACTTCATTGTTTTACTGAAGTATCTCCTTCTTTTGACCTGATACATTCAATACATTTTTCAAGAAGATGTATAAAATTTCTGGGAGGCTCTGGAAGATCCTTTGCTTCAAATAAAGAGAATTTTCTCTGAGTTTCTAATAGACAATCTTCAATCCTCTTACCAGTAAACTTAAATGATTACAAATTTAAGTTGGGCTTCACTAGCCACCTATTTATTAGAGTAACATCCATTTCCTTTAACTGTGAAATTTCCATTTGAAATTTGTTCAAACCCTCTTTGAAATTCAGCTGGTGTCTTACAATGTTTATCTGTCCTAATTCAACTAGTGTCTTACAAATGCCTTTTGGAAAGTGGCCCTTGCTACTTTAGCTTCTTTTTCTTTAAAAATAGCTTTATCAAAAGCATTGCTTGTTTCCTGAAAATAATTATGAATAATCTCTACTTGGGAGATTACTTTATGTTGATCATCTTCTACCTTCACATGTATTTCCAGTGATTGGTCCTGAAAAAATTTCAGGTCTATAACCTGGCCTTTTATTGAATTCAATTTAGCATTTAATTACCTTAGCAATTCTTCTTGTCAAATAACTTGTATTTGGCTAGTCTACATCTTTTCGTTCATCTCATCTAGACTTGACTTAAGAGATTGAATTTCTTGCTTGTCAACATCTCTAGCCTGCTCTAGACCTTTATTTATTTCATCTTTGATACTTTTCTCGATATAATTTAGTTGATCCTGTAGCTGGGTTATCCTGCGGTTACTCTGTTCCAACCTTGCTCTCATATTCCTAATAATGAATAGATTTGTTGTTGCCAGCGCTCCATGGAGCCCGCCACCTCTGTAGAAAAATCTCCCTCTTCCAAGTTTTGCCCATCCACGAGCACCTTGTGTTTCTTTACCATGCCACCTTCTCCCATATACATCTCTTGTTTTAATACAACCTTCCTCTTTTTACTGAACAAGTAATTAGAGGGAGTAATTTCATCTCTGGAGATAGGGTTGTGGTCGCTAGCATATATGACTCATACCTAAGGGAAACCAAAAGTATATTGTAAAGGGGTCAAGGAAGTGATGGGGTTTCCCAACTCTGTGGATTTTGTTTCCCCTGTTGTCTTGGGAGTATCAATATGAAGAGTAGATGATGCAGGGGGGGGGAGATTGAATGGACTTAGGAGGTGTCTTAGACCCTTTTTCTGTTTCTACTCCTGGATTCTTTGTCTATGGGACTTCTTTGTTTTGTGAAGACCCTTCGACCTCCTGTGGGTTTTCCTCAGTGTCTGCCTTGTTCTGTGCTTTTTGTCCAAATCCTGGGGGAATGTTTTCTTGTTTTGGAGGGGATGTTGTTGCTTCGCCCTGTAATACTTTATGGAAACCACTTCGTCTATGTCTCTAGAAGGTCAGAAGACTGGTTTGAAAATCAGATGATAGCGCCTATACCCTGTCTAACACTTCCTCATAGGTTTTGACCCCTTTGAAAATATCATTGCGAGGGGATTCCTCATGTTCAAATGCTTTCATGACACAGTGAGCCATGTGGCTTCCCACTATTTGATAAGGGTTGTGCTTCCTATGTTAGAGATTCACCAACTTGACCTCCTCTAGAGCTGCAGCTTCAACCTTGGAATGACCCAGGTTGAGTAGCGAAAACCTTCCAATATGTACAGGAAATACTGGCCATAACTTCTTTTGAACTGACTTCAGTTCTATCCCAATACTGCTTGTTATTATCTGATGATCTACCTCCCTGCACACCAGTCTGTCAAGGAGGAATTTAGGAAGTGCATGAGGAGGGACAGAGAATCCGAAAAATCTGATATAGGAGAAATTATCCTTAATAAACCAATCAAAAACCTTTTATATTTCCTATGAATGACTCCAAACTACGTGGGGGTGCAAAGCCATACAACATCTGATGCACTGGTATCACCACGAAATGACAAATTTCGTAAAAAGAGTCTTTAACATTTTCTTCCCACAATTTAGAATGATATTCATGAATCGGTTCAGGGCAAGCTGGGTTCAAACTCCAATTCATCAAAGGGAAAGGAGTTGTGAAACATATAGCGTCCATGATGTATGCTATCATGTAAAAAGCTACTGGTCTACCACTGGACCTCATGGTTTGATACTCCATAACCTCCTTAGCTAGGTTGTCTGATAGGATTTTGTTCCAATTGAAGCTATAGCCTTCGGCAGCTTCATGTAAAAGGGACACCCATTCTGCAAGAAAATGGGTAGGACTTTTCTTTCCGAAAAGTCTACATAACATCATAGCCACATAAACCATGTACTCATTCAAAGAGGCTGTGGCATAAACATTATGAGTATCGGCCTTGAATTTTAGTGGGTGTCTCCACCAATCTCTGATTATGATGGGGTATGTTTGGTCTGCCTCTATGCATTCTTTCCTTTGAAATTCACTTACGAATTCTTTGTTATAAATATGTTTAGAATTGGGAGACAGTTTTTACATTACTTGTATATGATCCGGTCTGAAAGAGTTGATGATGACCCATTGACTGTCCAAAATGCTTCTTGTTTGCATGTCTCTCCTCTCTAAAGCCCAACTGATCATATTGTTGTATGTCATGAGTCGTGGGCACGTAGCCACTTTGTGAAGTTCAGACTCTGCTATGTCCCGGAGTTTATTTTCAGAATCGTCGAGAAAATTCTTGATTTTGTAGTCCAAGGTTTCGAAAATTTGCCTCCAGGATTTGATGGAATCAATGGCATGCAGTGTAGTATCAAACACGACATCTGTAATATACCAGATATAAAATGTATGCAGAACTGAAATAAAATGATTGTAATGGCAGAATAACAACAATATAACCAGAACATTCACCACAATAACACTGAAATGATATAAGAATAACAACAGAAATAACACTTTGAATCTAAAAGAAATGTTCACAGACCTCTTCGAGGGGGCAACCTCCAGTTGCGCAGATCTCTATTACAATAATATCAAAGCTAGGGTTCTCATACCCTTGACTCCTATTTATACTAAAAAGAAGCATCTAGAGGAAGATCCTTCTAGAAGCGGAAGCTTCTATTAGGTATTATTACATCTGCCTTATTCTATTTTATTTAAAGGCCTTATTAATATTGACCTTTATTACATATGAATATATTGTTCTACCTATGTGCGGGTTAGGACCCTAACATTTCTGCCCCCTTAAAAACAACCTTGTCCTCAAGGCTTGAGATGAGGAAATTGTTGCAGAATGGTAGTTGGTTCCCAAGTGGCGTCTGCTAGAGTTGTATCTTTCCACTGTACTAGAACTTCCTTGATGGTTCTCTGACATAGGCAACGCTCACCCTGGTCCAAAAATGCTTCTGGATGTAGCCAAATGGATCCTTCTTCATCTAACTCTGGAAGGTTGGTTTGAATTTGGCACTTAGCTCCAATCACCTTCTTTAAGCATGAAACATGAAAAATAGGATGTATCTTCGAATGGCTGGGAAAAGATGACTGATAGGCGACTTGTCCCACACACTTGAGTACGGTATAAGGACCATAAAATTTGGGCACTAGCTTCTGAAAATGCTCAGCCTTGAGGGAACTTTGCTTGTAAGGTTGCAGTCGAAGAAACACCTGATCCCCTTCTGTAAATTGACGTTCAAAGTGACCTTGATCTGCTTGTTGCTTCATGTGATTCTATGCCATGACCAAATTCTCTTTGAGGGTATAGAGAATAGACTCTCGAGATGTAAGTGTTAGGTCAACCGCCTGGACCTTCAAGGACCTGGTAAGTATGAGAGAACTGAAGGTGGCTTATGTCCATATACCACTTCAAAAGGAGTCATGCATGTCGTTGTATGGTATGAAGTGTTGTACCACCATTCAGCTAGGGGTAACCATTGAGCCCACTGATTTTTCTTTTCCGAGGCAAAATACCTCAAATATGTTTCCAAACACTTGTTGAAAACTTTCATTTCGCCATCATTCTGGGGATGATAAGTTGTTCTGAGATGCAATTCGGTGCCTTGTATCTTGAACAATTCTTTCCAAAAATTGCTTGTGAAAGTTGGGTCACGATTAGAAACAATAGAGTGCGACATGCCATGAAGCTTGAAGACCTGATCCATGAAGATTGAGCAACCATGGATGCTGTAAATGGGTGTTGAAGGGCGCAGAAATGAGCATACTTGGAAAGGCGATCAACTACCACCATGATGATGGATTTATTTCCCAATTTGGGTAAGCCGGTAATAAAATCCATAGAGATATCCTTCCAAATAGCAGGTGGAATTGGGAGCGGTTGTAGTGTGCCCTGCGATTTGAATGTTTCTCCCTTGTTGTGTTGAAACACATCACATTCAGCTACAAAATTATGAATTTACTGTTTCATACCATCCCAGAAAGAGGAACGTTTGACCCTATCATAGGTTTTGGTGAACCCGGAGTGCCCTGCTGTGGGTGTAGCATGAATCTCAGAAAGTACCATGGATTTAAGCTTTGATTGTTTACTTAAATACAAACAGCCTTTGTATCGAAGTTCCTCATGGAGCCAAGAGTACCCTAGGGAAGATGGAGCCTTAGATTGCAATTGGTGGATCAATTGCGAACTTTTGGGATCTTGTAGCCATTCTTGGCGAATGTCTTGGATCCAATCTGGTACAACGAATTAAAGAGAAAAAAGGGATCCTTCGTGAATCGTCTTCATATTTTCGGGAAAGTGCATCTGCAACCACATTGTCTTTTCATTTCTTATAAAGGATCTCATAATCATATCCAAAGATTTTAGTCACTTATTTTTGTTGTTCTGGGGAGGAAATGCGTTTTTCCAGAAAATACTTGAGGCTTTGATGGTCTGTCTTAATTTGGAAACGTTTCCCCAATAGATAAGGATGCCACAGATCCATGACATGGAGAATAGACAACATTTCCTTTTCATATATGGATTTGCCCAGATTTCTTTCAGATAGTTGCTTGCTGGTAAAGGCCAAAGGTCGACCCTCTTGCATAAGGACAACACCAATTCCTTTCCCTGAGGCATGACATTCCAACACAAAGGTCTTTGTGAAATCAGGAAGGGAGAGGACTGGAGTGGTTCACCTGGCCATATTCAAGGTCTGAAAAGCTTGAGCAGTGACTGGATTCCAAGTGAAAGAGTTCTTTTTTAGGAGAGCAGTGAGAGGTGTTGCAATATTCCTATAATTCTTAACAAACTTGCAATAATACCCTATTAAGCCTAGAAATCCACGCAAGCTCTTAAGAGTCTTTGGGTGAGGCCAGTCTTTCATAGCTTCAATCTTTTTAGGATCCACCCTGATGCCATCTTTTCCAACTAGATGACCCAAGTATTCTACTTCTGAGGCGCCAAAAGCACATTTATACTATTTCAAGAAAAGTTGGTGCTGAGAGAGTAGATGGAGAACTTGATCCACATGAGAAAGATGGTATGTCCATTTTTTGCTATAGATGAGGATATCATCAAAGAAAACTAAGACAAAATGGCATAGAAAAGGACGAAAGACATGATTCATGAGGCTTTGGAAGGTGGAGGGGGAATTACACAAGCCAAAGGGCATGACCAAAAACTCATAGTGGCCCTCATGAGTTCTAAAGACAGTCTTGGGAATGTCTTCCTCTTTCATATGTATTTGGTGGTAGCCCGAACGAAGATCTAGTTTAGTGAAGAATTGGGCACCACTCAATTCATCCAGGAGGTCATCAATGACAGGAATGGGGAATTTGTCTTTGATGGTAAGTTTGTTGAGGGAACGGAAATTAGGACACATTTTCCAAGAGCCTTCTTTCTTCAGGACCATGACCACAGGAGACAAGTAGGGGCTCGTACTAGGGTGGATAACACCTGCATTAAGGAGTTCCTGGACCATTTTCTCAATTTCATTTTTTTGGGAAAAGGGGTGACG
>JASDQU010710896.1:19441-38729 GCA_032191745.1 Picea mariana
TGCATATTAAATCCCCTTGCCCTCATATATATGATGGTGGAGGTGGAGGAATTAAATATGCAAAAAAATATATTTTTTTCCATATTAAATCCCCCACTGGGTTCATATTAAATCCCCCACTGGGTTCTTATAATAAGAAGTTATTTAAATGGAAATATAAATAAAAAGAAAATTATCACTATCGACATATCATTATAATATGTTTTGCATATTAACCACCCCACCCCCCCTCCACACACCTACTTTCATATGATATGTTTTGCATATTAAATCCCCTCACCCTCATATATATGATGGTGGAGGTGGAGGGATTTAATATGCAAAATCATATATTTTTTTCCATATTAAATCCCCCACTAGGTTCTTATAATAAGAAGTTATTTAAATGGAAATATAAATAAAAAGAAAATTATCACTATCGACATATCATTATCATTTTGTTTTTTGGACCATATAAAATAATAATGACAATGGTGGTTATTAATGTTTATTGAAACTAACTTTTGATTTATTAAATCTTAAGAAAACATGATAAGGAATTACTTTATTTACTTCAAAATTTAATTTTTATATTTTAAAAGATTAAAGAAAAATATTCTTAGAGCACCATATATTTTATGAGATAAAAGGTTAGGAAGGTTGGTATTATAACTAATATTTTAAAATAAAATAAAATTAATAATAAATCAATAATTTTTATTTTAATTTACATAAAAAAAATCCAGGTTATAAAGCCCTAGGAAAAATCCTTATTGAAATCTTCAAGACACAGGTCTAGTCAACAATATTCTTGAAGAAATTACAATAATATACTTGTTAAAAACTCAATATACCATCATTCCTCACAACTATCCAAACTAAACTCAATTGACATTTTAATTTACACATACAAACTTATGCAATAACATTATTTACTTTAAATTTTGTTTTATAAGAAGGAAAAAATCAGCCTAACTACACAAAATATATCTTAATTTATGAACACGATGCCATATCTATATAAACATAATTTATTTTTTGTATAGGAGAGGAGTATGCGATGGTTATTATAATTATTGAGAGTATGGAATAGTTAATGTGGATTTCTTTAATACATAAGCTGGATCCTAAGAAGTTCTGGAGCCAAATTCTAAACCACAATACTAAAGAAAATAATAGGATTCCCTTAAGGGACTGGAATTCCTACATTAAAAGTCGTTACGAGTTCCATAATGCCATGTACACCATTCCTATTGTCCCTACAAAGGACTACATTTTTTCTTTAGATGACATAGTGTTTGGGGTTAAGCGACTTGCAAATGGGAAAGCTAAGGACATTGAAGGCTACCAAGCTGAAATTTTTAAAATCGGAGGGCCTATCCTTATCCCTCACATACACAAGGTCTTCAATTTAGTATTCAAGCAGGGCTTCCCTAAACCTTGGATGCAAAGCCTCATTGTTCCTATTTTTAAAAATGAGGATAGAAACATTCCCTCTAATTATAGGACCATTATGATTAGCCCGATTTTAGCCAAGCTTTATGGAATTATTTTGGAAAAGAAGATTATCCTTTGGCTAGAAAGTCATGGTAAAAGAGCTAAAGTCCAGGTTGGGTTTAGGATATATCATTCAACTGTGGACCATCTTGTTACCTTTAGGATCATTGTAGAGGAGTTCTGGAATACTGAAACTAATCTTTTTTGTTGTTTTGTTGACTTTAGAAAATATTTTGACACGGTTCCTAGGAAAAACCTTTGGAATAGGTTGGAAGAGATAAAAGTGTCTCTTGAGTTGAGGGTTGTTGCGATAAGGATGTATGAGAACTTTATTTTTAAGTTTAAAAACATTGAGGGATGGTCAAAAGAGACTAACTGCAATATTGGAGTCAAACAAGGTTTTCCCTTGTCCCCTACCCTTTTTGGCATATACATCGACAAGTTTGAAGATTGCTTGGAAAAAACAGGTTGTATCGGCCCTACTCTCACTGGGATAGTCATCAATCTTCTTCTTTATGCCAATGATATCATTCTTATGGCAAGGAGTCCCCATGATCTTGAAAAGAAACTAAGAATCCTCAAGGATTTTTTCTCCAATATGGGTATGATTGTTAATACTGATAAGGCTAAGGTCATGATTATTAAATCCAATAAAATCACTTATCATACCTTCGTATATGAAAACATCAACTTGGAGGAAGTGACTTCATACAAATATCTTGGAATTTATATTTACGACAAGAAGCTCAACTGGAATTATAGCATTGAGAAAAGGATTATTGGGGGATGGAAAGCTTATTATGGGCTTGAAAACAATTGTAAATCAATTGATCTTTGGAGTTGGGATAAGAAGAAAATCCTCTTTGAGACTCTTGTTACACCTGTTATTCTTTATGGATGTGAAGTCTAGGGCTGCAATATCTCTCATGAATCCTGGAGAAAGATAGAGAAAATACAAAAGAACTTTATAACCTATAATCTCAAAATTAAAGGAAATACGCCCTATCACATCCTCCTCTTAGAAACACGCCTCTCCCCCATTGAGAGCATGCCTATGACTAGATACCTAATGTATAAGAACAAGTTAAACAACATGGAAGATAAGAGGCTTCCCAAAATTTCTTCAAAATCGAGTCGTAACCACCATTGACTCAAATGAGGATGGCATAAAGATGTCCAGTATTGGCTAAACTATTGGGGAATCATGGAAGACACCATTTTGAAGAATACATATACTATTAAAAAAATGTCAAATCAAAATTTAAGGAGAAAATGTGGTGTGATAAAGAGTTAGAGGAAAAGAGAAAATTAAGGTATTATAAGAATGTAATCAACCCTAATCTAGAAGATCAAAATTATCTATCTATTTTGCCAAGTGTAAAGAAAAAAATAAGCATTGCTAAGATACGAACAAATTCTCACGAGCTCCATATTGAAACTGGGCATTGGTCAATTCCTAAAACACCATGGGATGAAAGAGTGTGTCACCTTTGTGACACTAAGAAGGTTGAAGATGAAAAACACTTTCTCTTAGATTGTCCAACCTATATCCAAATTAGATCTCATTTTCAAAATATTTTTCACACTACCAACCTTCCTAACCTCTTAACTCAATAAAACTATGAAGATCTTGAAAACCATCTCTTAATGCTTTTCGAGTACAGAAACAAAATTCTAAAGAATCACAAGTAATCACTTACCTTCTTAAGGTCGGATAGACCAATTCGGTCTTAATGGACGTTAATCATGATCATCATCATCAATAAATAGAAAAAAATATTATAAAATTTTTAAATAGAAAAGATTGTAGTATAATTTTTTTATAAATTGATTCTTTTAAGATTATTTATATTAATAGAAAAAAAATTAATATTTTTAAAATAAAATTTGAGAATAATTATTTTTATTAATAACATTGTAAATATCAAATATTAACATTATATATAATGAATATTAACATTATATATAATGAAATTGTGGTAAGGATTTATTTTTATATTAAAAATTATAATTTTACAAAATTATAATTTTAATAAAGATTCGTTAATCCAATCCCAATAAAACTTCAACTTTTAAAAAGGAAGTTGAACATTAAAATTAAATAATAAACTTTAATACTTAAAAAGAAGTTAAACATTTAAAAGAAAGTATATTTTCTTTTAAACATTGAAGTTAAACTTTCCTCTTTGTTTATGTGAAATCATTCATGATACTGTGAAGAGTGTTGTACCTCACTAGTTAAATGCATTATTGAAGAGTGTTATGCCTCACTAGTTAAATGCATTGTTAATTCACTAGTTAAATGTATTGTTAATTGTATTTAAAATTCAACAAGGTTAATACACATTACTACATTTGGATAGAAATTCAACATTTGAATTGATGTATGTTAAAAAGGACTTTTTAACATCAAAGTTCATAAAAAAGGTGACTTTTTTTTTCCAATAGATGTCGCTTCAGTAATATTTTTTTTGAATTATGGGGAAATCAATAATATGTCGGGATTACTTGGGCCAGGCTCAGGTTCAAATCCGTCGGCTGCCACTATAAATCCAAGAGTATATCCAACATCCCACAAGCCAGATATACCAATAACTTGTGACTCAACATGAGTCTATCCTTTAGGGGCCGCCTACCCTTTGAACCTTATCACAGCGGGCCTAAATCTCGATGAGATTTGATCTCTGGTGGGCTGGGTGAAAATCATCGTCCCCCACCAATAGACCCCAAATCCTTGACAATGTCGCTTCAGCAATATTACTATTATGTTATATATTAAGGGGAGCTCGCTAGCTTAATATCCCTTAACTAAAATTTGTCGAAAGAAAAATCAAAATTTTCCTCTTTCTAATTTTCTTTTGTATATAAATGAATTTGACATTAAATAAACACATCTTAAGTGCTTTAGGATATTTGTTAGGGAGGTCGCTATTTTAATATCCCTCGACTAAAATTTGTCGAGGGAAAAATCAAAATTTTCATCTTTCTAATTTTATTTTGTATATAAATGAATTTTACATTAAATAAACATATTTTTCTTTTGTATATAAATGAATTTGACATTAAATAAACATATCTTAAGTGCTTTAGGATATTTTTTTTGATTGGAAATTATTTTATACTTTCCACATGTCTATTAATAAAGTTTATTTCCATGCCATTTAAAAGAAAGATGAAAAAAGAAAAAACCTTATTTTTCTCAAGAGTTGGCATTATATGAAATAATAATATAGATAAATTTTGCAATTCATAATTGAAATTTTCCATCATCTTCATCTTTGTCGGCATCATTTTGGCATTGTCACTATCATCATAATCGTTCTTGTGATGATGTCATCATTTTAAAAAACATTTTATAAATAAAAAGATAAAATCAAATATAAAACATATAATAAAATATAAAACAAATAAAAACACATTAAAAGAAACAAAGAAGAAACACACATTAAAAAAATAAATATGAAAGAAACTAATCGTTCTCATGATGATCATTATTTTCATTGTTTAAAAAAACATTTTATAAATAAAAAAATTAAAAACAAATATAAAACATATAATAAAATATAAAACAAATAAAAAAGTATCAAAAAAAGAAACAAAGAAGAAAAACACATAAAAAAATAAATATGAAAGAAATATTAACCATTATTGTTTTCATGATGATCATCATTGTTTTCATAAAATAACATAGTTCATTTCCTGAATATGACATGAACAACTTGATTCATAAATTTAATATATAAAATAAATAGGAGAACATGAAATAATCCATATTGATTAAAGTATTATATTGAATAAAATACGAGAGCTGATGACTACAATGATTAATGACCTTGGTATTTATAGGTCGCAAGGTGACCATTCATGTAAAACCATGTCTTTATGTGATGCACCTTTTAATAATTAATATCATATGTTCTCTCTCTCTCTCTCTCTCTCTCTCTCTCTCTCTCTCTCTCTCTATATATATATATATATATATATATATATATAACATTGCCTTCCCCTTTTAGAAATGCTTTGTTCTGAAAGCATATCAATGGACAATATTTATCTCTTGTTTTGAATTGTAACGACTTCTCATGATTCTATTCTCTTTGAATTTGTGATGGTTGACGATACAAGGAAACATGATCTTATAACTATTGAATAGAATTGTTGAATGGTGAAAGTGTTGGATTACTAAGAGGGGGGGTGAATCAATAATAGAGCAATTTAATCATTTTTAACCATAAAATGCAAGTGTTATATCAATGTAGCATTATCATCCAATAGTTTCAGAGTAAATAAACAATGAACAAATGAGAAATCATACACATACACAGTACACCAATGTTTTTACGTGGAAACCCAAAGTGAGAGAAAACCACATAATGATTTTTCTTATATGTATTTAAGAATTACATTTATTGGAAGTACCAACTTCCTTTGTTTTCCAGTTGCAACTGGAAGGAGGCTCCAACCCCCTAGTTTCTCAGGCTACAACCTGAGGGAAGCTCCAACTCCCCAATTCTCTGGCTACAACCAGAAGGAGGCTACAACCCCCTATGTTCTTCAGCTACAACCGGAAGGTGGCTACAACCACCTGCCATTTCCCCGTCCGACCTCCCTATCGTAGAAGTAGAATTATGGAACCACTGTCACACTATCACTGTGAGATATACTGCTGTAAACTTGTACCAATCAACCTGCACCAAAAAACCTATAACAACCTGTACCAAACAACTTGTAATCAACCTGTACCATAAATAATTGCATCAACCATGCACCAACCTATACCTCAACCTGTACCATCAATGAGTGCATCAACCATGCACCAAATATGTACCAATCATGCATCAAATACACATAAAATATGACTCATCAAGATGTACCAACATCGTCAACTATCCACCTCATGTATGTGCCAACTCATCAACTACTTGTCTCAACCGTGTACCCAACATGTGCCTCAACCAAAATCCCTCATCAATTTCATCATCCAAATCTGATTTGTAACTCTTTAATAGACTTGGTGTATATGATCATATACATAAAAACCTTCCTTAACTTTAACAATAAGAGACTTAAAATAATCATAACTATGTACCTGTAATGAATAAAGATCTGAAAATAGTACACAATGTTCTTCAGTGTCTTTTATGCAATTCCTCTAGGTTTCACTGCTTGGAACCTCTCAGAAAAGGAGTTGTTGCAAAAATGGCATACCTTGTTGAATTCTGGCTTATTCTAGAGAGTGAACTTGTATAGCGTTCCCCGCACATAATATTTGTTGCATGGATATGAAAATGGTACAAAGAATACTACATACCGTACTCTAACCAATACATTCAGTATTACTGAATTTGGATATGTTATGAAGAAGTTATGACGTTTTTACCCGAAACACATGTTTTAGACTAGTTTAGGACTAGCCACAAACCCTATTTTCCATGGAGTGTAACGCCAAAAATACAATGACCCAAAAGCTGAATTTTTTATCACATCTACTTGGATATGTTTCCTAAACGACCTCTATATTTCGCGGTCTGAGTCATTCTAGAAAAAATGTTATTGCAAAAATGGTGATATGACCTATAAATAACAAACCTTAGAAAGCATCATCAAAAGAATTTATCCTCCCTTGAATTTCAACCTTCTTTACTTCACCTTCCCTCTGAAATTCGCCTTCGATATCCTTTGGTTACCTCATTCACTTATAGATATTCAATATGCTCAAGTGTGATTAAAATGAGAGACCCTTGCCTCTCATTTATACTTTTATGTAACTTCCTCAAGGGGTTACCTTCTAACAATCTTAAACCACTTTCCTTATTTTAGGGCTAACCCACTTCTAACCACTTGTCTACTTAGTAATTTCTCCATTAATTTTAATATTTAAATAATTTCTTTTGTATCCACTTTGACTTATAGTACACTCATCACTTCACTTTATTATTTAAATAATTTCTTATACATTTATGTAGCTTCCTAAGGGGTTACCTTCTAACCATCTTAAACCACTTTCCTTATTTTAGGGCTAACCCACTTCTAACCACTTGTCCACTTAGAAATTTCTCCATTAACTTTATTTTTTAAATAATTTCTTTTGTATCCACTTTGACTTATAATACACTCATCACTTCACTTTATTATTTAAATAATTTCTTCTTTGCAACCACTTTGACTACTTTGACCTTTTGGGGCTTCTAGATGACTCATGAGGGTTCTCCAACTTCACATGGCCATAAATCTCTAACCAGGAGGAGTTATGTGACGTTTCACATACCACCGAAAATGGCATGACTTGTACTATCCATATAGAATAGTATTTCCTGCAAATATATCAAAACTCATACCATTATCCATCGAACAAAATTGAGTCCATTACCCAAACCTTTGTGCTACCAGAATTTTCTACCAGACTTTTTTCAAGGGGTGACATCAATGACAACCAACCCAATTAATTAGCAATCTCCCCCTTTGGCATTGATGTCAACACTCTGATGCAATACTAAATTCATATCACTCATGCTCCCTTGTGACCATTTCTCCCCCTGGAACCATTCCCCTGTGCTCTCTCTCCAAGCATTTTTATCCTGCATCTGATAAATCTCTCCCCCTTTGTCATCAATGGCAAAGGTATCTTTCCATCTAGGGATTCTCCCCCTAACTGAACTGTCCTTGGGGATACTCCGCCTGACTGAACTCTTCCTGAAACTGATCTCCCAACTTGAACTTTCCTCTTTATGGTGCTTCCTCGTGTAAATCTAAGACATATAAGATAAACATTCAAAAGCATTTGGAGTAGAAATTACTCCGAGTCTCTAACGAAGATACTCAAAGAATTCTCTTGGAAGTGGTTTTGTAAAGATGTATGCTACTTGTTCTTTTGTTCCCACATATTCAACTCGGATGTTCTTCTCTACAACCTATTCCCGTAGAAAGTGATACTTGATTGGAACGTGCTTCTTCTTGGAGTGCATCACCGGGTTCTTTGAGATATTGATGGTGCTTGTATTATCAAAATAGATTGGAATGGGCTCATCACACTCAATCTGTATATCTGTCAAAGTTTGTTTCATCCATAGAACCTGTGTACAACATCCTCTTGCTGCAATATACTTTGCTTCGACTGTAGATAAATATACTAATGATTGTTTCTTTCTTAGCCAAGATACTAAACACTCACCCAAGTAGAACGTTTCTCCACTGGTGCTTCGTCAGTCATCAATGCAACATGCCCAATCTGCATCTGTGTAGGAAATAAGTGATAGATCCTTTCCTTTTGGATACCATAATCCAAACTCTTATGTTCCTTTGAGATATCTGAAAATCCTCTTCACTTCTAAGACATGTGATACCTTTTGTGTTTCTTGAAATCATGCCACCTATCCAACGGCCTGCATTACATCTGGTCTGGATTTTTTCACATATAGTAAGCTACCAATCATCGACATGTATTTCCTCTGGTCTATAGAATTTGAATCATTATCTTTGCTCAACTTGCAACTGGTTTTCATAGGAGTGGTAACTAGTTTGCAATCTTCCATTCCAAACCTCTTTATCATTTCTCTGATATACTTAGTTTGAGAAATAAAAATTTCTTGGTTTCTTTGATGTATCTGAAGACCAAAAAAAAAGGATAGTTCTCTGAGTAATGACATTTCAAATTCATTATGAATATCCTTTGAAAATTTCTGGCTTAACTTGTCATCATTGCTTCGAAAAATAATATCATCAACATAAACTTCAATTAATAAAATACTATCTCGAGTTACCTTGATGTCTTCAAGTCATTTTCTGAACCCTTCCTGTTGTAGATATTTATCTAGTCTAGTTTACCATGCTCTAGGAGTATGTTTTAGACCATACAAGGCCTTCTTCAATTTGCACACATAATCTTTGTTTTCTAACAACTGAAATCCTTCTGGTTTTTCAATGTAGACTTCTTCTTCAAGTTCCCCATTCAAAAAAGTTGATTTCACGTCCATCTGATACACTTTAATATTCTTGGAGCATGCATAAGATAAAAGAAATCAGATTGTTTCCTTTCTGGCAATTGGAGAAAATGTCTCTTCAAATTTGATTCCTTCAACTTGTGTGTATCCTTTACATACCAATCTAGCTTTATTCCTTGTAACATGTCCATATTCATTCAATTTATTTCTGAAAACCCACTTTGTGCCAATCACATTCTTATTCTTTGGTCTTGGAACCAATTCCAAAGTGTCATTCTTCTCTAATTCATCCAATTCTTCATCCATGGCCTTATTCCAGAATTCATCCTTGTTGGCCTCTTCGAAATTGCTTGGTTCAATCATAGATAAGAGTGTTAGGTGTGTTTGTTCTGGTGAAAGAATTCTTCTTCTAGTCTCAACTCCTTCATCTTTGTTTCCAATAATCTGATCTGAAGGATGATTCTTCTGTACTCGTTTTCTAGGTGTATTTGGAGGCACTTGTTGAACTTGCTCTTCTACTTCTTTTTTATCCTCTTCATCTTCCTCTTCTACTTCTTCGTCGTAAGGTTATTCCATTGATTCATTTTCTTCTTCCTTTAATTCTCGTCCACTTGTTTCATCAATTGTTACATTGATGCTTTCCACAACTTTGTTCAACCTCAGATTGTAACACTTGTATGTTGTTCTTGTACTTGAGTAACCAATAAGTACTCCTTTGTCCACACTGTTAGTCACCATTAATTTTTTTTGTGTGAAATCAATATTTCAGAATCTAGTAGAATGCTAAACCAGTTTGGAAGCCTGATAAACTAGGAAAGGGGCTAAATATGGCAGGAAAGAGATAAATATGGCAAGAGCACTGAGTTGATCGGGCCTGACGCATCGCAGATCATGAGTTCTCAAGATCAACAGTCGAGGATGATTTTGGGGGGAGAAGTTGCAGGGGGGTTAATTTTGGAGAGTGAGCCCGAAATTTAAACCATGGTTTTATTTTGAGATTACGTTGCATCACCAGGTGCATTTCGGGTCGAAAAGCGGGTTGCCTCAAACCAGTTTCTCATGCCCCCAAAATTTGGAAAAGTATAAAAGGGCAGTTTGTCATTTATTTTATTATTATTTCAAACACTGGACTGTTACAACCTTGGCGTGACCACTTTCACCTGCAACTCAATGGTACACCAACCACATGCCATTGTCGCCCATTTCTAGGTATTTTTCATCACAACCATGGATCCCATCATAACCTTTGTAACAAAACAAGATCCTATGGCAAATGAAGAAGCCCTAATTGGTCGAGATTCATATGTTTTTTATACTGAAATCACTATTGCTCCTATCTCTATGTCCAATAGAAACATATATGATAAAGTAGGAAGATGTATACTGTTCCTTGAAGTAGTCCAGGCCACCATAGTCCCTTATGCTATCGAAATTTCTTTCTCATTTCTCGAATTTATAGGTTGGTGCACCAAACAATATTCCCATGAAGAAAGAGTCATTGTGAATAAATGAGGGTCCAAGGTCATGTGTAGAGTAGAGAGTCTTTCAATTCGAGAGTCCCTCGGTATACCAGAGTCTTTTCCCACAATTTATGAACATTTCAATGAAGAGAAGCTAATTAGGGTATATAGAGAATGTTCATCAAAGGTCTGAGATATGTTTTTATAGACAATTATCAAACCTACACATTTTTCAGAAGGTCTGTCTTTGCCAATGAATGTAAATATAATGATTATCGAAGTCCAATGGGTCTTCTCCCTGTTGAGTCAAGTTTTAGGTCTAGACAATGAAAAATATGTGGCTGAAGTCATGTTTGGTTTCCTTTTGACCCTTTTTAAGTCAGAGTTTGGTCTGTTAGTCCGTATCAGTTTTGATCAATTCCTAGCTGATAATATCCATAAACAACTAGTGAATTTTTTCTCTCTAAGACATTTCAGATATTACACCTATTTGTTGAGAATTTTCCTCTAAACCAACAAGAGAGAATTTCTTGAAGCAAAATTTGTGTCAATTGAATGTAAAAGGATTACATTACTTATCTTCATAAACAAAGTCATGTCTAGAGTTTACTGTTTTATTTTCAATACCAGCCTACCTAGAGTTTTGGATGAGATGGGGAGCTATCTACAACCAAATCCAGAGAACAGAGTGGGGGATTGGGTACTATTCATGCACTCAACAGTAATTTGGGTTTATGGTTGTCATGAATCCCCTTATCTATTGCCCATTTTTCTGACTCCTAGTATATTTTCCCTTGAATTCATTAGGCAAAGAAGCATATCTGAGACAAAGCATTTCCTGAATTTGCAAAAAGCCTATAACCTCAAGTTCCCTTTTATCATTGGCCCCTTCATTGTCAAATCCAGATCATGTTTATCTCAAGTTCAGGCAAAGCTCAAAGAGTTTGGTTTTGCACAGCTATAGGGAAGAAGGTATGATAAACATCAAATCATATCCAATAAAATATTGATGAACAAACAAGCACCTTATGAGCATGAACAGGTTGAGGGTTTTGATAAGATGGAAAATATAGAAGTCTGTGTTGATATGGAAGCAATATTGCAACCAATTCAAGAACAACAAGTGGAGGCAACCCTGCAACAAAGTCAAATGCAACAAGCTTCTGAGAAACTGATAATCAAAGTCCCTAAGATAAGTGTTTATAGCAAGAGAATCAGTTCAGAGGCCATGGGCATCAATGATCAACAGACAGCTCCTAAGAAGATGAAAGTTTCACAACCAACAAAGATTATGGATTTAGAGGAAGAAGAGCCCGGAGAATAAGTAAATATAGAAATGGTGGAAAGTGGTACAAGCAGTGTAGAAGTTGAAAAGGAAAGTAAACTCCAAAGTGAAGGTAGTTGAAGAACCTTTAGCAACAAGAAATATATCTTTGATAAAACATCTGAGGCAGTTTATCAATCTAAGGAAGATTTGGAAAAACAGTATGCTGAGAAGGGTAATATAGCTCTGGGTGAGATGAGCGATTTAGTCCCTGAAGTGGAAAAATTTTCTCAACATAAATCTTCTCTGTACACAGTCAGGGATGTTGAAAAAGGACCTTTAACATTGCAGTTGTAGATGAAGACAAAGTCTCTAAAATAAATATAATATATGATAACATAAGTGCTCCAGACAAGGTCATATTCCATAAGCATACCAGTGATATGTTGTATTCAGATTACTTGAGTTTAATCTTGAAGAATTCAAAGCTGTCATCTTATGCAATGAAATTGGAAGGACAATTGAGGTAGAAAAAAGCATCTAGCAGAGCTTGGAAGAATTAGGTCAAGAGGTTGGAATCTGAAGGCCCCCAAGGGTTGAAATCCTCATTGGATGAGAAAGACAAGTTAATTCAAAGTTTGAAGAAGAAATTGAAGATGTCTACTACAGAGCATCCACAAACAACAGAATTGGTTTCTCTAGAACAAGAAAAGGAAACACTTCGTCAAGAGACATTGGACTACAAGGCTAGGGTGTTGCAGCTAGAATGAGAAAAGGTGAAATGGTCACAAGAGAAGACATAATTGCTAAATGAGGTTGTAGTTGTAGCTCTTACTGCAGAAGTTGGGTCAAACACTAAATGACTTGTCCAAGATATGTCACAAGTTAGCTTGAAAGAAGGAGAAATCAAAGGGCTAAAAGGAATCATAGAGAAATTGAAGTAGGAAATGCAGGCAAAGGATGAAAGGATAGCTCAATTTCAAAAGGAGAATGAAGTCCTGCAAGAAAGAATAAACAAATTAAAGATGAGGTTAAGAGGCAAAGGCCTGTTGCAAGGGGCTGAGCATATCATCTGGGACTCTATAGCTACTGAAGCTTCCAAGTTCAAAGTATATTTGAATTTCATTAATGATAAAGACAGTATAGCCATCACAACCACAAGAAGATGCACTATTGTGAATGAAAATTTAGCAAAGAAACCGTCAGAATGGGCCCAAAACACCATAAATCTACTCAACTCCATTCCTACTGTAGACCTTTAGACTATTGGGGTTAAAGACAAAACTACATTGATTATCTAGGCCATGAGGGTTATTTTTAAACATAACCTGTTGAAATCAGTCCAAACCAAGGCAACGCAGATGGAACAGAGTGTGCAGGAGTTCACGGATTTGTTCGAAGAATTGTTTATCAAAGGGCTACCACCATTTTGGGATGGAAAGGGAAAGTTGTATGGCCAGGAAGAATACAATGCTCATTTGACTCAATTCAGAATGGATCATTCCAAGTTCAAAACCTTGGAGGAAAATCTGAAAGGAGCTACATTAGTTGAGCATCTGATTACAGACTTTGAAATTTTGAATCAGTTCAAAGCAGTCAAGCTTGGATTTCCAGTCATGTCATATGCTTCCTACATTGACCTGGAGATTTCGATAAAGGAAATGATATATTATGATACCCCTTCTGATTTTCAATGGAAGGAGATAGTGTGGCTGGGTAAGACAAAATGCAGTTTTCCAGGATCCAGTAAATGATGTCCAGGTGTCACTAAATATGAAATATCACGTGGAAGGCCAAAGCAGAGAAAGTGTCGAAGAAAGAAATTAAAACGCTAGAGGAGCTAGAATCCAGATCAAGAAACATTTTCTTGCTGATCATTGTAATCGGTTTCAAGATCGAAATACTTCTGTGTAATTATTGTAATCGGTTTCAAAACCAAAACGTTTCATTTTAATCATTGTAATCGGTTTCAAACCGAAGGAACTCAGCTTGTATACATATTAGGATTTCCAAATGTATTAGGGGTTGGCAGAAGTGCAAGGGCACGATTTTAGCTATTTGTAACTTGAATGTAATTTTCTGAAGCTGAATAGAATACACATGAAAATGTCCTGAGTTTTCCATGAAAAGATTCTAATGGTGGTGGTCTGAGTTTCATCTTCTTTCTTTGTATGTATCTCACGTGTTCTTGAGTTAATTTACATTGTCTTGTGTTTAAATTGGATAGTTAAAGGCCCAAAATTCATCTTGTGATGCTCTTTGCTTAAACAATTTAAACTGTGTTAAGTTCTTCCTAACTAAGTTAGAACTCATTTATTTAATTCTATGATACAATTATATGTTTTTTCCTTTCTTCTTCCACTCTGCAAATTTACAATTTATAACTCAGATTCATCACCTCATTTAGCCTTTATCCTCTGGAGAGTTCTACCGACCAGTTAGTGCTTCCATTTGTTTCAGAAGTTTGACTCCATAGCCCTAAGTGTTCCTCCCCTTCCTTGCTAGCAAAATTATAAAAAAACCTTAAAAGCAACTAAACCTAGCCATTGAATTATTAAAGAAAACCCATCTATTAAAAACCAAGTGACAAGAGAGAGACCTCTCTGAGCTGAGAAGGATAGTGCCCAACTCTAAAGTGGTTTGTAGGTTACCTATGTCATTTTTTTTATTATCCGAACAAATTTACAGAGTGCTAACACACACGAGAGTCAGACTTTCCCATTTTTGCCATCTTCTCTTTTGATGTAGCATTTGATTCCAAATACTCTAAAGTGCTTCACATTTGTTGGTTTTCCTTTCCATAGTTCGTATGGAGTTTTGACATTGTTGTTTCTGATCATTACTCTGTTTTGAATGTGAACTGTTGTATGCATTGCATATGTCCAAAAAATCTCTGTCAATTTTGAATACATTAGCATTGTTCAAGCTATTTCTTGTATTGTCCTTTTCTTTCTTTCAACAACTCTATTCTATTGAGGTGTCCTAACAACAGATAATTTCTTTTTTATTCCATTCCTTTTGCAGTAGTAGATAAGTTCATTTTAAGTGAACTCTCCTCCATTATCAGATCTCAAACATTTGATTTTTGAATCCATTTCATTTTCAACCATTTCCTTGTAGACCTTGAAGTTTTCAAAAGATTTTGACTTATTCCTGAGAAAACAAACTGCAGTTATTATTGTATAATCATAAACTAATACCATAAAGTATTTCTCACCTTTTAAACCCTTTGTTGTAGTTGGTCCAACTAGATCAGTATGCACAATTTCCAATGGTCTTGTCATTGAATATTTCTTTGATTTGAACCCGGTCTTTGTTTTCTTTCCTTGTTGACAATGCTTGCATAAAGTGTTGGTTGGTTTCATTATCTGAGGCATTTCTCTAACTACTTCGTTTTTGTTGAATTTGACAAGGTTATCAAAGTGTATGTGACCCATTCTTTTGTGCCATATCCAACTTTTATCTTCCTTTCCTAGACAACACTTTTCATTTCCAATTTCACTTAATACATATATGTTGTTTGAAGTTCTTGCAGTTGTTGCAATTAATTTTCCCGAACCTTCTTTTCTTATCTCACACTTTTGTGAATCGAAAGTAATTTTATGACCTTGGTCACACATTTGACTTACACTTAGAATATTATGTTTCATATCTTCTACTAGTAGAACATTTTCTGCGTTGATATTCTTGTTTCCAATTCTGACTATGCCTTTTCCAATTATTTTAGCTGAATCATCATTTCTGAAGGAGACTGATCCATCTCTTTCCTTTCTTAATGTAAGAAACTTGTCATTATCACCTGTCATGTGTTTTGAACAACCATTGTCAACATACCAACCACGTTTCTTCTGCTTAGCTTGTAGAGGGAGTGTGCATTCTTCATTGCTATACTAATTCTTCCTTCTTATCCATTTTCTCTTCTGAGGTTATTGTCTGTGACTATTGTAGTTCTATTGTGGTTTTCTAGGAGGGACTGTCATTCTACAATTTTTGTTCATGTGCCCAAAGTTGTTGCACTTATAGCATTCCACTTCTGTGCTCAATAATTCAAACCTGTTGCATCTTCTTCTCTGTATTTCAATAGGCCTTCTTAGATAACCATTTTGTGTATGACTTTCAAGGTTTTTTATGTTCCTCCTATTAGCTCTGCAATTTACAACTTTATGTCCAAAATTATTGCATGCATAACATAAACCAAAAAACATAGTTTGATACCTGGGAGTTGAAGATCTTTTGAAAGGAGTTAATTTTATGAATCCTTCTTTTTCTTGAGGCCTATTTGTTTATGTCAGTCGTTGATTCTGAAATCTGAATCTTCTCAGTGGAGGAGTGTCCCTGTAATCTTCCTTGTAACTTCGTATACTATTTGATTGTTTCTGCAAATTTTTTTGGATATGTTTCTTCTTCTATTGTTTTGGAGATTTATCCCTTTTCTGTCTGATTGTCTCCAAGTTTGAACTTGTCATGATGAGGTTTTTGACTGCAGATAATGTCATCCAAAACTTTTGAGCTATTCTGCATATTTTTATTTTGAAGATCCTTTTTCAATGTGACAATGTCTGCTTCCAAATTTCCAATGATCCTGTCTCTTTCTTCTAGCTATTCTTTGAGTGCTTCTTCAATTATTTTATCTTCTTCTATTTGAACCTTCAATTTCATGATCATTTGTTCTAGTTCCTAATTGTCGTCTTTCTTGTCTAGTTCTGCTTGTAGCTTCTTGTTTTTCTTGTTTTCTCTTCTTATAACTTATATGGCACTCAACAATTCTTCTTGGTAGTCAACTTCTACCTCTTCATATTCTTCTTCGATGTCTTCTTTATCAGAGTCTTCTACTTCTATGAATAGAACTATTTATGTCTCATTGTCACTAACTTCATCTTCATCTAATGAGGAGATGTCTTCTTTGGTGCATACGCTTTTCTCGAAAGCTTTTTTTTTTGTTCTTTTGTCTTTATATGTTTTTTTTTCTATTTGAGTAATCTTCATCATTCCTCTTATTTTTCTTATGGAGATATTTGTTAGCAAAATGAACAATACCATCACCATTAAAAAAAATCAATGGAAGCTTACCTTTATATCTGTCATTGGTTCCCTTGTTCAATCTTTTGACAAAGTTGGCCACTTCTTCTTCATCATCTTTTGAGAAGTCACTGTTGTTTCTATGTTCCTTTTGCTTTCCCTTTTTCTTTGACCTTTTGTATGCTTTGAAATATGCTTCTTTTATATTTGGATTTTCCTATTCAGTTCTCATTTCATATTCTGTGAATATTCCATGTAGTTCGTCCATGTTTATTGAATCTATATCAGCTCTTTCTTCTAGTGCTGATATCTTAGGATCAAATCTCATAGGAAGAGATATTAGTACCTTTTGAACAATTACAGATTCTTCAACTTCTTCTCCCAATCATATGACTGCATTCACTATTTCATCGACTTGTAAGACATAAGATGCAATATTCTCATCTTCCTTCATCTTTAGTTGTTCGAATTGACCTCTGCAAGTTTGAAGTTTCGCTTCTTTGACTTTTGAATCTCCTTAATAAATATTTTGAAGTTTGTCCCAAATTTCTTTAATGGATTTACAATGTACAAATTTGGTATATACCGATTCACCAAGACCATTCAGAAGTGCATTTGTGGCTTTGGAATTATTTTGACTGAGTTTCATTTCTTTTTCACTTATTGGCGGAACTGTTGGTTCTTTGTATCCATCTACTATTGATTGTCTAATTTCAAATCCCTGTGTCTATATATATGTTTTCATCCTTCTACTCCAGAATGCATACTTATGTCCATCAAACTATGGTATTCTATTTTTATACATGTTGTTTCTCTCCATGATCTACCTTTCAGTGGTTAAACTGATCTCTGAAGGAACCTGCTTTGATACCAATTGTTGGATTACTGAGAGGGGGGGTGAATCAGTAATAGAGAAATTTAATCCTTTTTAACCATAAAATGAAAGTGTTAATCAATGTAGCATTATCATCCAATAGTTTTAGACTAAATAAAAAATAAACAAATGATCAATCATACACATACACAGTACACCCGTGTTTTTACGTGGAAACCCAAAACGAGAGAAAACCACATAATGTTTTTTTTTATATGCATTTAGAATTACATTCATTGGAAGCACCAACTTCCTTTTTTTTCCAGCTGCAACTGGAAGGAGGGTCCAACCCCCTAGTTTCTCAGGCTACAACCTGAGGGAAGCTCAAACTCCCCAATTCTCTGGCTACAACTAAAAGGAGGCTACAACCTCCTATGTTATCTGGCTACAACCAGAAGGTGGTTACAACCACCTGTCCTTGCCCCGTCCAACCACCCTATCATAGAAGTAGAATGATGGAACCACTGTCACACTATCACTGTGGGATATACTACTGTAAACATGTACCAATCAACATGCACCAAGCAACCTGTAACAACTTGTACCATAAACAAGTGCATCAACCATGCACCAACTTGTACCATCAACGAATGCATAAACCATGCACCAAATATATACTAATCATGCATCAAATACACATAAACTATGACTCATAAAGATGTACCAACATCATCAACTATCCACCTCATGTATGTGCCAACTCATCAACCAAAATCCATAAAAAATCCATCATCAATTTCATGGATTTTGGATGAGTTGGCACATAAAAAAGGAAAAAGTAGGTGCTATAAATCCTGACGCGCGTTTCACAAAGTATACTTTAATCGTGATTAATTAAACTCTTAAAAATGATCAAAATTTCATTAATCTTTCACGATTCGGGTTTCCTTATATCAAAGTGTTTTCAAAGCGTCAACCCTTGAACTCTCGGTCCTCGATTTTCCGAAAAGAAGAAGTTAATTACTAATCTTAATTGATTAAAGCGTTAATACAAGTAATCAACATCTAAACTAATCCCATCGTGATTTTGCGATTCAAGGTTTTCTTATGACATACCTCATGGGTACAGGTTTCCTGACTACTATAGTGTCACTGAGAACAACATGACTCAGCAAGATACTCTCTAGTACCTGGGTAGTCGGGTAGTACGGCTAAGGGTACGGTCTATCCTCCTTAGTTAGTGCCCTGAGATATTGGGCCGAGCACTTTTGTTGGACCCCGCACGTATATCAGAGAGCTATAGAATAGGGAAAAC
>JASDQU010710898.1:0-20170 GCA_032191745.1 Picea mariana
CCATGAGATTCGTAGATTTGGTCTGTGTATTTTCATTTATCAATCTGTGTATATTTGTGGAAAAGTGTGGCAACAATCCTTCTATGGTTATTTTGTAACTCGCATTCAGTGTGCAAGGAAACAATAAATCTTATGTTTTGTGAGTTCACTTTTGAGCTTCATATAACAATAGATACAGGGAAATGATTAATCCCTCTACTTGTAATTTACATTCAGTGTTTGAAAAAATGAATATCTATCGGGTGATTTTCACATTCTGGTTCATAATTTCACCTTCTGTGTTTTCATAGGAAAGGATCGATATACATATATACCGTAACACTGACCTTTTGTTCGTTAGTTTCTCTTGTATTTTTATAAATCATAAATACATGTATAAGTCTCAACCCTGAACCTCTGTTCATAAATTCCCCTCTGTGTTTTATATGGAAAATCATAATTCACTTCAGTTTACACAGAGTAGTAAGGTAGAACACTTCTTGTACTCTGTCTAAATCCCTTTGAATTGCAATTGATTTGCCTCTGTGGGAATTCATTATTTCGTTGTGTGCATAACTCGTAATTTGATTCTCTGTGTATGCAAAATGTTACTTACCCATGTGGGGAATGCTTAACATAGCCTATGATATTTTTCGTCTTAATTATTTTGCGTTCATGTAATTTATACAACACTTTGTAAATTGTAACCTATGCTCTGTATATATATATACAAAAACATTGTTTTTACCCTTTGTGGGATTCCCAACTGTGCTCTGTGTGAGTTATTCTAGCACTATATAATTTATAAATTATGTGTATACGAGGCATTATTTTACCCTCTGTGGGACTTCTCAACTATGCTCTGTGTGTTTATTTTAACATTGTCTAACTTACTGCTTATACTCTCTGCATAAAAGTATCATTTATAGTTATCATAAATTAATGATGGGGCCCTATCTTGTTTTTCAAGGGTACCCATCAACTGAATTTGGGTCCACTCCTCCCCCTTTGGTTCATAGATAGATCGTCCCACAAATGCCAATGGAATACTGATTCTATGCCGACTCAAGATAAGTATTGTCTCATCTTGTTTTACTATTTGATTTTCATTAAAATACTTACCATAGTTTACTAAATCTATCGTCTTTCACCTTTGCAAGTTTATACAAATTGAGGGGATCAAATCAAGGAATGTCATCTCACTCGGAAAGGTATTCAAGTTTCGATCTAGGCATACACACTTATGCCATTCTTCCTAGATTCTGTCTACAAGTGGTAATGGAGTCTTTGGCCTATGGTCATCATAGTCGTTTGAATCCGTTCAAATAAACATACATGTTGCTTGTAACTATTTTCAATTGACTATATAGGTTATTTGAAACCATTTTGAACAAGATTCATTGAATGTGACATCTACTTTACCATGCATTTGTAGACTATTGAATCACTGTTTTCTATGGCTATAGACATAAATAAATATGTAAATATAAATGTGGACTATTATACATTCTATCTATTCTTTATGGAACTTGTAGAGTTTGAAATTGTAATTCAATACACATATATCCAAATCAATGGTCAATAGGAAAGTTCTTTATACATGAACAAATATATGTCTATACAGCCACATGCATATATATTAATAACCCATAGAAAACATATAACCATGTATATCATTTCTTTTGCATGAATACATCGATATATATACACAGTTGTTCATATATGTATAACCATATTTAATGATAACAAGAGAATACAATGGTTCTATCATTTTCTTTCGTATGAATACCTATATGTTTACATACAGTCATTTATATATATATGTAACCCTATTACTGCTTTATAGAAAATATAGTAGTTCTATTATTTTTTCCAAGTGAGCACATATATATGTATATAATAACACCACATAACCCATCATATTCCTAACAATTAATAATCAAGCAGAGTATTGACAAGGAATGCAAGGTACATATCTGAAATTGATGTTGGGGCACAAATGGAACAGCCACGTTCCACCCAACCGTAGAACAAAACAAGCAAGTTTACTTCATTTGTCCACCCCCTAGCCTAACCATGAGTCCATAAGGGCAAACTGAGATGATCCTCCTTTGCTAGTAACCATCCACAGATCAGAAATTCCCTTTCCTCACACTAATGACATTCATAATAACAAGTAGTTTTCATTTCTCCAACATAATAAGTAGTGTTGTGCCTCCTGCATATGTTGTATTTATATTCATCTTGTGCCTAGGTCTTTCCTTCCCACCTTGGGAAATTCGTAGCTTTACAAATCCCTGATTTTTAGGGGCTGCTAGTGGTCAAATCCATCATTTTCCACTTGTAAAAATCATCCCCAAGTCAACTCAAATCTCTTCCCCAGTCATGGATTCATGGTCAGTTGTTTTTAAATTGGTTGTTCCATTTGTCTTCCAACATTTAATTTATAAAAAAGATTGTCTTTTACATGTGTCACAATTAAAGAAGTTATTTGGGAAAGTCAAATATTTTTCCAACAGTGATAAATAATTAATTACAATAATCAAATTCCAAATCTGGATTTTCCATAAATGGAAAATAATTTCCAAATGTCAAAAACAGAAATGTATTCCCAAGTACACTTTAGACTTTAATAATCAATTATTTTGGGGGATATTACATCATCTCCCCCTTAAGTACAACACTGTCCTCAGTGTTCATTCCTCTCTCAGAATAGGGTTGGATAATATTTTTGCAAATCTTCTTCCAATTCCCAAGTGGCCTCCTTGGGACTAAAGTGCTTCCATTGCATGTTTACCTAGGCAATGGATCTGTTCCATAGTATTGTGTATTTCATGTCCATAATGCATAGAGGTTCCACTTGGAACTCGTCTTATGGTTCCACCTACACCATGTTCCAGTCAATGGTGTGAGTAGGATCATGAATATCCTTTTTCAATAAAGAAACATGAAAAACATTATGAACTTTTAAATTTGTAGGAATTGCAAGTTGATACACCATGGGTCCAATTCGAGCTAAGATCTCAAAGGGGATGCAAAACCTGGGCGCCAACTTTGAAAAATTTTCTATCTTTAGAGAGCTTCTCCTTGCTTTGACTTTCAAATATACATGGTCCCCAATTTGAAATTCTTGGTGTCTCCTTTTTAAATCTGCGTAGCTTTTATTTTTGTCTTGTGCCTCTTTTAAATTATGATGTACATTTTTTACCATTTTCTCCATTTCCTGAAGCATTCTTGGTCCCATCATAAGTCTCACAACTAGATTATCTGAGCTAATTAGAGTTGTGCATTTCCTTTTGTATAATGCTTCGAAGGACTCATCTTAGCTAATGTCTGATAGCCATTATTGTATGCAAATTCAACTAAGTGTAGGTAATCCTCCCACTTAGTTGGTTTCATTCTCACGTACATTCGTAACATGGCTTCCACAATCTAATTTGTTCATTCAGGTTTCCCATCTATTTGTGGATGGTAGCTTGTGATGAAATTCAGGTTAGTATCCAACCCTGCAAACAATTCCTTCCAAAACGTCGATGTAAATTTGACATCTCTATTTGAAATCACCATTTTAGGAATTCCATGCAATTTAAATAGTTCCTTCATAAATATTTCAGCGATATTAATTGCTTTATAAGTAGATTTCACGGTTATAAAATGTGCAGATTTGCTAAGTTTATCAATCACTACCATAATTGAGTCATTTTTCTTTTGACTCTTTGGCAAACCTTTGATGAAGTCTAGGGAGATAATCTCCCACTTCCATTCTAGCATAGGTAGAGGTTGTAGCAGACCGGTTGGATGTTGATGTTCAGTCTTTGCCTATTGACAATCTAAGCATTTAGATAAGTATTCAGCTCTTTCACTTTTCATGTTAGGCCAATAAAACAATTTCTTTAATGCAGTTATCATTTTATGGTATCTTGGATGACCAGAATATGGATTTTTGTGCAATTCATACAGAATTGTTGACTTTAAATCAACTGAATTATATATGTACAGTTTATTTTTGAACCTTAGCAATCCATTTTTATCTAAACTCATATGTGTTTTATCCAATTTTTATGTATTTTCTTGTAGCTCTGTTGTTGTTTTAATGTATTTTTTGTCATTACAGCTTGCATATTTTATTCTTTGTTCGATATTGTTTTCTTCTTTTGTAACACTTCTCTCCAAAAGTCTGTAAGTCCTTAGACTTAGGGAATCTGAAAAATTGTTTTCTTTTCCTTGGATGTGTCTTACTTCGAAATAAAATTCACTCAAGAAGGTCAGCCACCTTGCTTGCCTTGCGTTGAGATCTGGTTGACTAAATAAGAATTTCACACCACTCTTGTCAGTTAGTAGCATAAATTTTCTCCCCATTAAATAATGTTGCCACATTTTTAGTGCATGAATTAGAGCTGCTAATTCCAAATCATTTGTGACATAGTTTCTTTCATGTTCTTTTAGTTTACATGATTCGTAATAGATGATGTGCCCCTCTGTAACGACACCTTCATTACAACTCCCAGTGAACCAGAAGAAGCAATTATTTTTTTTTATTTTTAGGCACAATGGCGATGACAACAATAGTTTAACCACACAACTGACGACGAATGCGAGCATGGAGTCAAAGAAACAGACAACTTGACACCACACACTGGCACAAGAGCAACTGGGTGAACCATGCCTGAAACAACAAGGAGAAACGAATACCTTCCTGATACAATAGGACCATGCCTACAAGCTAAAGGACGACATCCCCCTCCCGACCCAACAATCTTGATGAACAAGACTAGAACCTCAAGCTGCGTGAACCAAATACATGAAGGCATTCAACCCATGCACCAAAAGAAAACTTACAATGCTCGACAACTCTCACACGGAAGACACAGCCAAGTTATCATTCGTCGCTATCCAATAGGGTGTGCCATGATCCCCTCATCAAGAATCATGTTGTCCCCAGGTGATAGACGTGCCAATAACCTTGGCGCAGTCCTGAGGTGATAGATGTGTCAATAACCTTGGCGCAACACATCCTATCTAAACCAAAGACTACGCCTAACCCACATGCTAGGAGACCGAAATAGCTGACACAACATTACACCCACGCCCAAACAACGGATCGACAAGACGCAAGATTACGTCGTTTAAAGAAAGCGAAAAATGAGATCCTATCACTCACCTCTATTCATTAAGATGCGCAATGATCCCCTTATCATGAATCATGTCATCACACAACGATAGACATAACAATAACCTAGGAGAAACATGACAAACTAGACCCAACCCAAGAGGATAAACGTGCTAGAAGATTGAATAACTGTCGACCTCAAGACAATTAAGAAAGAAAAACAACTCAACAAAGACTCTTGGAAACCTAAGTTAACTCTTCCCACCCTATCATTCTTAATGTTGTCGATAAATTTTCTTAGTCCAATCAAATAAGAACTAAGGGTATAAATCGATAACTAAAAACAATTACAATTATAATCATCAAATAAGAACTAAGGGTATACATTGATAGCTAAAAACAATTACAATTATAATCTACGGAACAAGTATAATCGATGTAATAAGTAACATAACTTTTTCCATATAATCACATGCCAATAATATAATAAAAATGTTATCTAAAAGTTTATGGGAAATAAAATTCTTATACAATTTATTTTTAGAAAAATCAACAACACAACCACTAAGTTAATCGTGTAAAATCTTACATATTAAAATAATAAAGGTTTAAACGCATTTCTAATGTGCAATCTCGACCATTATAAATATACCATTCAACAACAAATTTTATAATTAGAAACCTGTATATTCAAATAATAAAAGACTTCGAAGAGTCCTAATAAGAAATCTCAACACATACTTTAGCAGGGCAAAGGTGCAAATTTCCAAACATGAATTATTGATGGACAAAGGAAAAATAAAGCCACTCACATTGAATCTTTTCCACAGTATAACCACAGTTTGAACAGAAACAATATAATTATGGGGTACACTTATTGATAATGGGTATAATTAATCACTTTTTAATCTAAAATTTTAATCCAATGGTTAACAATTGAAGATGCTGACATATTTTTAGTCCAAATTAATGAATGTGATTTACTCTTCATAACTTTCTTATATTTTTTAATGCATCAGTTAACCTGTTTACTTTTTAACATTTACCAAATCATATTATTACCACGTTTTTAAGGTGATAATTTTTATAAGAGTGAACTGACTGGTATAGACGACTTGAATTTTGAGTTTTGAGGAATCGTTTTCTGGAATATACACAGCCAAAATCTTGCAAACACCATGATATAGCGGTATGATCTATAGTGAAAGTACAGATTTGACTCTAACTAGTTGTTAATTGTATGAACAATGGCTGAAAAGGCTAACACTTTGTATTGTTTTATTTTGGTAACAGGAAACGCAGCTTCCTTCTTGTTGTATGGAGCACCAATGTAAGACGTATCAGCTTTACCGGTATCTCTTTGTACAAAAGTTTAGGCAAGATCAACTAATGTAGTCGTCTATATTGAATTATAATTTTAACTAATTGGTTTTATGCAGAGTTACGTTTAGGAGAGTGATTGATAGAGGATCGACAGAGAATTTTTCAGGCTTCCCATATGCAATAGCTCTGTTAAATTCTCTCCTCTACACATGGTATGGCTCACCCCTATCAGTAATGGCTCCAAAAACATCCTGGTATTGACTATCAATGGCGTTGGAATCGTTCTCCAGCTTATGTTCGTTTGCATATATCTGAAATTCGCTCCACCCAAATCCAAGGTAGTTTCAGTGTTCACAATCTCTTATCAGTTCATTAATTTTCAATTCAAGTATTGTTAATTGAGTGAACAATGGCTGAAAACGTTGTTAATTGAGTGAACAATGGCTGAAAATGCTAACTCTTTACAGTGGTAGCCTTGCAGGATCTGCAAGTTACTTTGGATGCTTCTACTGCAACATGGAAAATAGTGATTGGCCATCATACGAAAGCGGGAGTTCACCAGATATTGCTAGTTTACTTTAATAATGGGCAATATCTAGTGAATCATTTCCTCCACAATTATATAACTGATGAGGGTAAGGGAAAGAAATCAATTTGATTTAAGAGAATTTTTCATGCTTTTAGATGTTTCCTGTGATCTTGCCAGTATCGGTATGAACCCTTGCCAGTCGCCGTGGCTTTCAGTATGCTTGGCGGTGTGAGCCAGTGTGAATGGTAAGCGCTTGCCACCCATTTCGAAATCGCATTATGTTATGAGGGAGGAAGGTAAAGTCCATATCCAAACTCCTAAACCCTAGTTGGAACGCCCCTACTTTCCGGGTAAGTGCTTGGTTATGCCCCAACCGGGCTAAAACCTGCGTTTTCTTAACTAGGTGGGCTGAGGCAGAACCAGTGAAAGACTACAGTGCTGGGACAGCTGGGAGGTTATTATTTTAAAACACAGATATGCATATTTCATTTACAAACCTTAATTCTAAGGTAAACCGTAATTAGGGTTTGTAAATGGAATAAGCCTTTTGTTGTTCATCAGCCACATTTATGTGGCTGTTCTAGTATTATTTCATTCTATGGAACTGCCGATAGTAAAGCAATGCAGTCGTTGTGATTAAGGTGTGAGTTAGTTAACCAACGTATCCACTAAACATATCCACTAAACAGTTGGCAACTATAAGGGATAAAAACGCTTCTCACGAATACATAGCTCTCAACGGCTGTTCAATGTGAATGCTACCCAAGCTATTCTTTTAATCCAGTCATCTGTAACGGCAATAAACATTTAAACAATCAACATGTTAAAACTGTCAAGATGTCGATGCCAATACGAGTAAGCCGTCATTCATAAATTTTAATAAATCTCTGGTATAAACAAATAGTCCAGCTAATATTTTATTTCTCCATTGATTCCTGTGTAAAATTTAGCAGGCAGACGTCTGACACACATTCAATAACCAGGCTACCGTAATTGTCTCTGAAGGTATCCCTCTGTAATATTTATTGCAATTACTAAGATTTCTATCATTAAACTGCTAACATTGGAACGACTGTGTGGAATCGTTGACCTATTTGCATTAACCGTTATATAAAAGCGCCATGATAAATTTATAAGTTTCAATCTCCATAATAAAATTCTATAATGAGGATGTTGTGTACTATAACGTTGCTCCCTGTACGTGTACACGCAGAGTATACTAAAGCTGGGTGAAAACTGTGCAGGGTAGAAATAATTATGGAAGCCAGAAATTGCAAGACTGCTGTGTGGAATCAACTATTAAAAACATTCACGGATTTACAACAGGGCTACACCATGTCGCTACACCTTAACTATTAATTAGTAATCGCCATAGCTCCATAGTATCCATAGTACCTACGGCTCGTCCCAACCATGGCGCTGGGATCTCACCTTAACTATTAATTAGTAATCGCCATAGCTCCATAGTATCCATAGTACCTACGGCTCGTCCCAACCATGGCGCTGGGATCTCATTGAAGTACTCACCAGGGGAGCCACAAAAGAAAGGAGGGGGGGGGAGATACACTTAACAAGAATGCTGTTGAAAAATAAAACGCAGGCTTAATGAAACAAAATCGGATATTAACGCAGCCAAGGATAGCGTCCATCCCCGGTCAATCAAAGATTAAAAATACGTCGAGGTAACAATTGGAAAAATCACCATGCAACAATATCTCTAGCAATGAAACAACATTCAATATATAAAAAACATAGAGCAAATTTCCAGCAATGAAACGCATTCCATATACAAAAAAGCAAAGAAAATATCAACGAGTATATAAAACGCATATTTAAAAAACAAATCTTCGTTAATCAATAAAATGTAGGGTTAATTAATTGCATCAAGACGCAAACCACCCACTACCTAGAACAACCAACAGGGCTAAACAACTGGCAAGAACCACCTTCACTCATTATCCATGCACAAAAAAGCACGACATTTAGATCCATACGTCTATTAACACCGAAGTGATAACTGTAAATCAGGCTCCTGGCCAACTGCTCAGGCGTGGACTGACGAGCTAGGGAGGAAGGCAAAAATAAACTGCAATCATTACAATTTAGTAAACCATAGGATGGTCAAGACATGCAAGAATTGAAGGCCATGGAATTCAATCAAGGCTATGGGGGAAATTCAGTCATCAACTAGAACTCTAAGACAATCAATTTCTTTACCAGATTATACATACATGACTAAAAGCATAAATCATCCTAACAATCTACCCTACAGAAATAAGGAAGCGTATTGTAGCCCAAGTCGCTTGCTAGGAGTTGATGTCTCGTGCTCTGCTTCTCGACCGATGAAACTTCACTGGTACCTCCTAGCCAACTCTAGGGATACTCTTCTTCCCCCTTATCCCCCCAAGACACAAAGGGGCCACGCACACTAACCAAAGAATCAATTAGCTCCATACTCACCTCACAAGGCCAAGCTACCACTCCTCACCAAGCTGGGTATCCCAACTCCCACAAGCTAAGTCAGTCAAGTATAAATTTCTTCAGCGTAACATTACACATAACAGGAGAGATCCATAATCCTTCTCCTCCCTCCATTATATAGAGTTTTGAAGTCCCTTACTTTCCCAAAATCCCATTTAATTGTATGTTTAATAATTTAATCCATAAAAATCCTTCCTATACAAGTGTCACCCATCCCCTTCATTCCTCCACAAATTAATTTCAATAATTAATTAATTACCCCTATTTCCCTCACTCGCCTAAAGGAACTCCTAGAATCACTCCTAGGTGTCCCCAAATCCCCTTACAAGTTTTAATGACTTCCCCCCTTATTAATTCACTAGTTGAGTTTAAATTAGAAAGTTCTTCAATGTTAGATACCTTACTAAGTTAGACTATCTGTTTTTTCCTTGTGTTTCCCCTTTCTATTTATGTTTCCCGCTTTTTCCTAGTTTCCTACTTATTTTAGATTTCCCTCTTTCCCCTTTTTTTGTTTAAACTCAAAAAGGCATGTGTAGAAACTTACCCTTTTTCCCTTTTTCTTTTTAATGAATAATTTTTTAATTAACATCATATAGAAAAACACTTATTTCCCCTTTTTTAATTTTATCCCAAAAGATTTTTACAAATAAAACTAATTGCTTACCCCCTTCTTGTCACAAGATTAATGAATATTATTATTATTATTATATATATTATAAATAGATAAAAAAATTATCATGAGTAAAATTTTGACCTAAACTTTATTTTCGTAGGCTGGGCGACATTTTATTAGGGAAAAAGTTTTAAATCTTCATTAACACGTTATTCATCCTAAAGCCATCTGTGTTTATCCAATTATTAAATAAGAACACGACGTGCCCTTCAGAACGCACTAGGTGCTCCAAGGGTGCCACTCGCCTCCTTCTGTTTCTCTTACACAACATGCCCTTCAGGACGCACCACATTCTCCAAGCATGCCACTCGCATATTTCCATTTTTTCTTGCGCAACGTGCTCTTCAGGATGCTCTACGTGCTCCAAGGGTGCCACTCGCCTCTTTCCAATTTTTCTTGCACAACGTGCCCTTCAGGATGCACCACGTGCTCCAAGGGTGGCACTCGCCTCTTGTCTGACTTGGTAGACATCAAAAACCCCTAGAGTCAATAATCCCCTAGATGATCTTGTGGGAGACTAAGAGCCTCTGAGGAATAAGGCCCATGCCTTATTGAGCACCCCTTAGAATCATCATGAGCAACTATTGCAATCGGCCCTCACGGCATCATGGTTCTTCTCAAACTAGGTAATCGTTAACCTACAGTTCGAGGCACGGCGAGAGTGCCAGTAGGTTGTGGCAGGGCTATTGTTCACACCTCTTCCTCAACATATCTCATAGTTGAGCATGACCCCTCTACTCCGAATGTGAGTCTCATCGGGAAGCTATCGTCCGCCTGCATCATCAACAAATCATGTCAGAAATATATCCATAATCATATCATCTAATCAGATGCACTAATATCACATATAAAACAATCAAACCCCAATAGTTCACTACTTGACTCCATCTAGAGTCCAAGGGGTGCCATCGATGCCTCTGCATCCTCGAGGTCCAAAATCCTGCACACTCAGTAAAACCGAGTCAATAGCACCTGTTTATGTCCATGCATCTAAGTAACATGTCATCAATTCATAATGTCTCATGATTGCAAATCAAATGCCCAAACGTATAATTATCTAGATCACTTGCGAGAAAGTGTCCTCAAAGAACAAGTTTGCTCAGTGCGCGCAAGAGCGGGATGTTACATACACCCCCTCTTGGTTGAAAATTCATCTCGAAGTTTGATAGTATATAAGGGCCGAAATAATGTGTACCATAGTATCATAAGTCTATCTATGAAACAAAAATGGATATTGTTGACGCATATCATATGCGTCCTCCGAGGTTGCCGAGTGTGGATGATAGTTGTCCCAGTGGACCTTGACCTGATCTACTGTTCGACATTGTAGATGTTGAATGCGATGATCTAGGATGCAGATTGGATCAGCCATGAGAGATCCCTTGTCCAATACCTGGAAGGAACTCAAGTCCAAACATGTGTAGGAACACTAATCATAATGTCTCAAAAAGAGATGTGAAAGACATTGTGCATACACCTCAAGAATCCAGCAAGGCTAGTAATTAGGCCACAGGCCTCCTTTTTCAACAATATCATAGGATCCCACTAACATAGGATATAGTTTAGCCCCTTTTCCAAAATTGATCGAACTCTTATGTGGTTTCAGTCACAAAAATACTCGATCTCCAACCTCGTAACTGCATTCGACACGGTGCGCATCGGCATAACTCTTATGTCGATCTTGTGCTTATTTAATCCTTTCTCTTATTGTTTTCATTTTCTCTTCCATTTCTTGGATCGCTTCTCGTCCCACCAGGACCCAATCCTCAACTCGATCCCAACTCAAAGGTGTCTGACATGGTCACCCATAAAGAAACTCAAAAGGTGTCATCTTAATGGTGCTTTGGTAACTGTTGTTATAAGCCAATTCTACCAGTGGCAAGAATTCTTCCCAACACTTTTGTTGGTCCATCATGTACATGAGCAACATGTCCTCCAAGGTCTGGTTCGTTCGTTCGGTCTGCCCGTCAGTCTCCGAGTGATACGTAGTACTGAAGTTAAGTTGGGTTCCCAAGGCCTCTTGGAAACTTGTCCAAAATTGTTCAGTAAACACCGATCCTCGATCATATATAATCCTCTTAGGCACACCATGCAACCTCACAATCTCACTGATGAAAAACTCTAGCTATGGCAGGTGCCTGATACATCGTATGCATAGGAATAAATAAGCACTCTTTGTCAGAGTGTCGACTACCACAAAATCAATTTGTGTCTCCTTGTCGTCAGTGGCAATCCAACAATTAAATCCATTGAAATAACCTCCCATTTTGATTATGGAATAGCGTTTGGTTGTAGTAGTCATGTTGGATGTCTATGTTCAGCCTTTACCTACAGACATTACAAAGTTTGACTATCATAAACTTTCTTGGAAGCCCAAACTTGTAATATATTTTTTAGGATTGGGATAGATTCTCACAAGCATGGATCCCAGCACAGGTTTGAGACTCAAGGTGATAAACAAGATAAAGCAAGGTCCTAATTGTCTGACTCTTTTGGATTGATATGAAGATGCAAACCATTGATGAAATAGAACATAGTTAAAGTTAATATTAAAATTGTGCTTTATCATGAACATAATAGAGAAAAATGAAAATGCCTAATCTAAATCAAAGCTAAATATATCAAAATAGTGTTAATCCAAAGAAAATCTAAACATATCATCCACCTATTAGTTCACATTGCACTAACCATCATAGCTTATTAATAAGGAAAACAACATCATTGACAAACACCCAAAAATTCCTCTGACTGAATTAACATAGTTGCATAAATTTCAATGTGAAACCATCCCTTCAATAAAATACATCATGGATAGAGACACCATTTAGTGGGATTTTTAACCCTATAGTGCATTCGAGAATGAAAATGTAATTTTCGATTGCATTGTTTTACATGTACAACATATAATTTTTTCCACTTCAATATTAGATATTTCTTGAAAATGTATTATTGTTTTTATATAAGCTATAATAGTGATACTCATTTCTTAATATAAAAATATAAATTCAAGCCAATGAGTCATTGGTTAACTTGTGAGGTTGATGGAAACTAATATATTCCGTCCCTACTATGTTTTTTCTTGCTCAAATGGCATGAGTTTTAGGAGATTGTGTTTTAGTCCCAAATGAATTTGGTAAGTAAATACCCCTTGGATCTAGGAAAGGATATATGTTATTTATTAAAAATAAATTAATGTAGAGATACCCTCATATTTTCTTGCTCAAATGGCATGAGTTTTAGGAGATTGTGTTTTAGTCCCAAATGAATTTGGTAAGTAAATACCCCTTGGATCTAGGAAAGGATATATGTTATTTATTAAAAATAAATTAATGTAGAGATACCCTCATATTGCATGTTTTATACCAAAGAGAGAAATGTAATGAAAATTGTTTATAACCAACAAGAAACCAAAATCAGTTATATGGAACTCCCAAAAACATCATATTACCTCCTTGTTTTCTAAAATTGATTTGGTATTATCAAAAAAATAATTTATCATATGCATCAATGCTATTGCAAGGGTTATTACAAGACGTTGAGAACAATATAAACATGGGAGGAATGAAAAATTGGCCATAAGAAGATGTCACACCTCTCACAAGTATAGGATGGTAAATAAATGTTGTCACTTGGCATCAATACAACATGATCAAGAAAGGGGAAGAACCATGCATCCCCATGATCTAGTTAGGAGCAACCGAAACTCATAGTGTTTGTTAAATGTCAGAGATATACCATCGGGCAGTGATGGTTTAAAAGGAAGAAATATCAAGTATGTTAGGAAATATTTAGAGCGATGTATTATATGTCAACACAAACTATTTCAAACAATATTTGCACCTTGCGTACTGTGCAGATTGACATGCTTTTGATACAAATTTCAATCCATGAACATAAGATTGAACAATGGCATTGGATCTCAATAGAATTCCATCATTCAAGGGCTGGTACAATAGTTAGGGATTGAAATATTGGTGCAAATTTATTTATCACAGAAGCATAAAAGAAAACATTGCATAGGGTAGGTTCACTTAACCCTAATTTCACTATGGTTACCCTACAATTTTTACAGCTAACAATTTTAGATAATAAAAAGGACATAATCTATTTTAAATAACTCAACAAAAGAAAATGGTATAAAAGAAATTTATATAGAATTATGGGCTGGAATTGTGGGATCAACCTAAATAGGTTTCTTATTGTCTTCAACCCCCACGAATGTTTCAAGGGGAAAAAAAGTTCCATATGGAATAGTAACATTATGCTTCCTTAAGAAATGGTTATTCGAGCATCTCCTATTTTGAGGTTAATTTCGACCTACTTCTATTTTATCTTTCTATGTACTTCCATGAATAAAACATCATTCCATCCATTGGAATCATAAGTGGAAAGCATAATTCATTGTATATATCATTAGCACCATAACTATTCAAAGGATGGGTGTTTGTATGACTGGATAGAAGAGGTCTCATACTAAGTAGCCAATGTTGATTGTAAGGGGACTTATGTTTCACTAGAAGGCAACAAGGGGAAAATCACTTATATATTGGAAAAGAAAGGTGTAAACCGAATAAATCATAGTGAGCTAGTTGTAGGAATAAATAGAAGAGATGGATACCTAAAATGAGTTATGTAAATAAATTGAATCAAACTCGGTGTTTCCTTCACTTTTGTATTGGTCTTGATTTTAATAGACTTGGCGATATGATAATGTTTAGAAGGGAATATAGTTGTGATGCAGGAGCATTTCTCCACCTCAGCATGCACCACCTCATTAACATGCGTGGTGCACATTCCAGGGAGGAGAGGTGCCGCCCTCTCATTTTTCCTCGAGAATCCAAGGCGAAATACAGGCATTTAATGAAGACAAGATGGAAGAGAAAGATATTCCTTCGCACAAGCTAGAGATAAGATCACCATTAATAGGTTGACAACAGGAGAGATCTGCATCCGATTTGGAGCAAATTTTCATCATTGTAATTTCCCTGTCGATAGGCATTTAGGAATGATGATTTGACACCACTAGTTTAGCTTGTGGGGGAATCTTGTTCCACCCCTCTTGTATAAATTTTTATATTGTTTCTAAGTAGATGTTAGGCGATAGAGGCTGCTGGAGGTTGATGAAAACTCATTATAAGCCAATTGTAGCACACCCATTTCGAAACTCTGGGCTTGCTCGTGCTCTGATACCCATTTGTACACACCATTTGTACAAAGCTCATACAGATATCATATATCCCATGCATTTAAACAAATAAACAAATTTAACTCAGAGTAAAACATATCATTACTGCTATAATTAAACAATCCATAGCATTCCATATTAATTCNTAAAACATAGTTATACACTTATCTTGTAACAATGGTAGGATCCACCAACCAAATGCAGGCCTTCCACAAACCTCCCAGCCTTAGACTGCACTGCTCATCAACTCAGCAGTGGGTCACCCCCGAGCTGGGACTAAGCTCCACCCCAAGGAAAGGAATCTAGGCTCAAGATGAGGTTACAGGGAAAACAGTCACACACAACCACAAGGAAGGAATTCTCTCCAAGGAATCTCCCACGCTCACTGCCCACAGTCCCTCATTCCACACATGCCTGTTCCACCGCAGGAGAATGCACCTTCTTTGTCACCTGGACAGTCCTTCGGCTGCCAATCTCCCTTACCTTGGGTTACAGGAACAGACTAGACCGGAAGTCTCCGGGCTCTATGGCAGCTACAGGGTTCCTTCCAGGAGTTCTCCCCTTCCCCTACGCACTCTCTCACCTAGAGAGAGTCGCTCACAAGCCAACAAGCCTCACGCAGTCCAGTACTGCGTAGTCTCAACAATACCACGGGAAAACAGACACAGGCCTTCCAAAATTTGGTTCGGCAATCACAGGATGGCTTCACAGTCATGGCTTCGGAACAGCGAATGCTCACATAGGCTCGCTCAGCTTTCTCGAACAAGCAAGACTCTTCCCTGAAATCAACACAGGCTTCTCGTAGGCTGGGGTTACACGCACGGGATTTCTCAGAATCAGGCATAGACATTCTAGTCACAGGGTCTCACGAAGGTTCTCTACAAGAGTTGGGTTAGTCATATTGCTCAGAGCTCTGTATGCATTCAGACAATCCAGTGGAATGAAATGGAACCTTCTCACGGCTCACCCTGGCCATTTTATTTGCATGCACCAGGGTTGACACTTGTCACCCATGGAATTGCATGCGTTCCACCAGCACACGTTCCTCCCACCACTTGGGAATTCACGTGTCCTTCCAAAAGGACTTAGGATAAAAACATATGATGCACATATCTTTTGGAATAATATTAAAATATTATTCCCAGGCTTAAGCCACCCCTAGGCTTATCCCCTAGGCTCAACACTTAGCCCCTTTCCCCACCTTCCAACCCCTAATTCCTTGCCCACTCTGTGGATGCTCAGTCCCCCTTCACTCATTCATCGTGGTCGGTCTGCACCTGGTGATGTTTGTATTTTATTAAGTGTTCTACATGATTACATATACAACAGCAGGCTCCTGACCTTCAACACTTAGGCTCCCTGGCCTAACAACACATAAGTCTCCAACTTATAAGAACTTTTCTCACCAACCTATAAAACATAATCACAATTCCTTTTGAAACTTGGTTTACAGCGAGGCTCGGCCTTGGGGACACTACAATTCCCCTCCCCTTATTTTCGCACTATCCTCAGTGCAACTTACACTGTCTCTGCAAGATTTTCAAAATTTTCAAAAAGATGCGGGTACTCAGCCCGCATAACCTCTTCATGCTCCCATGTCGCATCCTCAAGACCATACCAGGTCCACTGGACCTTTATAATCTCTACAACTCGATTCTGGAGCTGTTTGCTTTTCCTATCCAATATGCGCATAGGATGCACTTGCAGGACACCATCCGGTTCCACCTAAATCATAGTCCAATCGATAATATGATTAGCATCAGGTACATATTTTTTAAGCAGTGAAACATGAAACACATTATGTACAGTCATAGATGCAGGTAATGCAAGCATGTATGCAACCGGTCCAATCCTTTCTAGGATCTCAAATGGCCCACAAAATCTTGCTTCCAACTTGGCACAACTTCCCAGCCTCAGGGAACTCCTGTTAGTTTTCACTTTCAGGAAAACATGATCACCCACTTTGAATTCTCTATGGGTTCTTTTACTATCAACGTAACTTTTCTGCCTGTCCTGGGCAGCTTTTAAATTATGTTTAATTCTTATCATTTGGTCTTCCATCTCTTTGAGAAGCTCCGGCCCAACTACTACTCTGTTAACTGGATTATCCCAGCTCAATGGAGTTTTTCACTTTCTTCCATAAAGTGCTTTGAATGGGCTCATCTTCAATGATGCATGATACCCATTATTGTAAGCAAATTCTACCAAATGCAGGTAGTCTTCCCACCTTGATGGTTTATCCATCACATACATTCTCAACATGTCTTCTATTACTCGGTTTGCTCTCTCTGTCTGTCCATCAGATTCGGGATGATATGTTGTACTAAAGTTCAAATTCATTCTGAATCCTTTGAACAGTCCTTTCCAGAAATTCAAAGTGAATTTCGGGTCTCTATCAGACACAATTGTCTTAGGAATTCCATGCAAACGTGCAACTTCTTTTAGGAAAATTTCAGCAACATCTGCTGCTCTGTGGGTGGTTTTTAGTGGAATAAAATAGGCAGCTTTAGTAAGCTTTTCCACTACCACCATGATTGAATCATGTTGTTTACTTGTTCTGGGAAATCCTGTGATAAAATTCATTGTTACCATGTCCCATTTCCATTCAGAAATAGGTAAAGGCTGCAGCAACCCTGTTGGGTGCCTATGCTCCGCCTTAACCTTCTGGCACTCCATACATCTGGCGATGTATTCACCGATTTATTTCTTCAAACCCGGCCAAAAATAATGGCTTTTGACTGCTGCCACAGTCTTCTGATATCCAGGATGTCCAGCATAAGCCATGTTATGCATCTCCTTTAGAATTTCCAGCTTCAATTATCGGACATTGGGTACATACACTCTGTTTTTATACAAAAGTAAACCATTAGTTCCCAAGGTGTAACTTTCCTTGGTCTATGGTCTCTCACACTGTTGTAGCTTTGCTACAAGATTTTTGTACTACAAATCAGCATTTGCAGCTTCCAAAATTCTGTCTTTCATCTCAGTTTGGTACTTGCTAATGGTTGTAGCATGTAATTTGTGCACTTTTCTGCTGAGTGCATCAGCCACCTTATTTTCTTTCCCTTTGATATGCTTGATATCGAAGTCATGTTCGCACAAAAACTCCAGCCATCTGATTTGCCTGGCGTTTAAGGTCGGCTGATCAAATAAATACTTCAGACTGTTATGGTCTGTTCTCAACTCGAATCTCTTGCCCATGAGGTAATGTCTCCATTTCCTCAAGGCATGGACGATTGCTTCCAGCTCTAAATCATGAGTGGCATAGTTCTTCTCATGTTCCTTTAACTTTTGGGATTCATAACAAACTACAAATCCCTCTTGGCTGAGAACTCCTCCCAGCCCCTCCTTACATGCATCTGTGCACACTACGTAATCCTTATTTGGATCTACAATCTTTAGGATTGGAGCACTGGTTAGCAGCTGCTTCAATCACTGGAAACTACTCTCACATTCTTCAGTCCACTGGAACTTCTTCTCCTTCCTTTGCAAGGAAGTGATAGAATGAGCTATCTTTGAGAATCCAACTATAAACTTCCTATAGTAACCTTCCAGACCCATAAAAGATCTAACTTCTGCCACACTCCTCAGCACTGGCCATTCTCGAATGGCCTGTACCTTTTCAGGATCCACAGTGATCCCTTCTTCAGATATAATATGTCCCAAGTAATGGATCTGCCTTTGGTAAAATGAGCACTTGCTCAGTTTTGCGTACAGCTGGTGTTCTCTCAACACCTGCAGCACCATTCTCAGGTGTTGCTCATGTTCTTCCCCTGTCTTGGAATACACCAAGATATCGTCTAGGAAGACTATGACAAACTTGTCCAAATAATTTTTGAACACTCCATTCATTAAACACATGAAAATAGCAGGTGCGTTGGACAGTCCAAACGACACCATCGTGAACTCATAATGACCGTACCTTGTTCTAAAGGTGGTCTTGTTGATGTCCTCATCCTTTATTCTCACTTGATGGTATCCTGATCGGAGATCTATTTTCGAAAATATTTTCGCATCCTTCAACTGATCAAAAAGATCATCGATCCTTGGCAGAGGATACTTGTTCTTGACAGTGACCTTATTCAACTGTCAAAAATCAATGCACAGCCTCAACGTCCCATCTTTCTTCTTCACGAATAGGACCGAGGCTCCCCAAGGTGACACACTGGGGCGAATGTAACCTTTCTTCAGTAGCTCTTCGAGCTGCAATTGCAACTCTTTTAGCTCTGGCATACTCATTCTATAAGGAGCTTTTGAAACTGGAGTTGTTCCAGGCATCAAATTTATATAGAAATCGATGTCCCTCCTCAGAGGTAGTCCAGGTACCTCCTGAAATACATTCTTGACCTCCTTGAGTACTTCATGGTCTTCCAGATTCGATACTACATCTTGGGATGCTTCTTCCACCCGAGCTGCAAATAATTGACAACCTTTCTGGTAACATTTCTTCAGCTGCATGGCTGACATTTCCCTCATGGCCATGGCTCTGAGAATTCCTTGGACTGTTACCTGATTTCCCTCTTCGTTCAGGCATGTGAACCTCTTGTTACGGCAATCCAGAAGGGCATGGTGCTGGTCCAACCAGTCCATCCCAATTAAGAAATCATATGAGCCTAAAGGCAGAATGTTCAATTCAGCCTTAGTGCTCATTCCTTTCATGTCCACTGAACAGGACTTAACCAATTCAGTGACCTTCCTCTTGGTCCCTCTAGCTAACTACACTAACCAATACTTCTCATGTTTTCTTCTCATTAGATTCAAACTATCCACCACTCTAGGATATACATAACTATGGATAGCCCCTGAATCAATTAAAATAACAAGTGGTCGGTTGTTGATCATACCTTCCACTTCAATCATGTGCGATTGAAATTCTACTTGCTTATTGTC
>JASDQU010710899.1:52100-63816 GCA_032191745.1 Picea mariana
TCCCCTTATTCCATGTTTGTGCCTAACTATAGTCTACGGGAACAAATAGACTACTAAGTCACTCCCTATTGGCCTACTCTTGGAAATGAGACATCACATACTTGGCCTAAAACATGTGACTTGTGGACCCTTGGAGGGCGTATTTTCTTGTCTATGCAGGACCTTTCCCAATGGAAGACATTCATGAAGGGTCTAAGCCATTTGGACCTTCATAGGGGCTTGAAATCCCATAGGATGGATGATGCGTCCCACTCATTGGAGGTTTAAGATGATGAACTTTTCACCTTGATAGACATCCCTAGCACATGATGAAGACCCAAAAACATGAAGAAAGGGTGATGTCACCTTCCTATTCCCTAACTTCCCTCTTGGAGAGCTTGATGTCACACATTTGGGAGGATGTTTGGCCATTTTAGTGCACTTGGTGGTGTTGTGGGATTGAATCCCCACCTTCTTGCTTGATATGGGGATGATTTTGCACCTCCCTAGCATGATGTATTGGCCTTGGAAGGCTTATCTTCACATGTGCCACCTTGGAGGAGAATTTTATGGGCTAATGTCCCATCAGTTAAGTATTTTTTGTCATTTTGTAGCCTATGTGGGAAATAGAACGAATCTTTTTTCTAATTAAGCATTGTATCTTAGGTTTTAGGCCTAAAATCATGGATTTAATTGTAAAGTGGACAAACAAGATTGGGTTTTCCTCGTATAAATATGAGGCAAGTCATTTTTCACAAATCATAACACATCACTTGGAAAATTACTCTTGGATTGAAATTTCGGCCCTCTTTGGCAATTCACTCTCTCTTCTTTCTTGTCATTATGGATGCTACACTTATTTATTTGTGGAATAAAGGCTAGCGACTTCTCTTGGATGCTTATTCTTGGAAAATCGTTGGATTTTCCTTGATAAGTAATGGTTTTGCATGCTATCTCTTAGATTAGGTAAGGAATTTCTACAAATTTGTGTTTCTCTTCCTAATTTCAAGGTTATACTATCAAACCCTAGGAGGAGTATAAGGGGATACACCCTCCATTAAGGAATTTTCTTCTATTTTCTTTGAAATGGATCAATGATTGCTACGAGTAAGAGGGTTTACAACCTTGTAGAAATACTTTGCTAGGTTTTATCTTCTCGAGGGAGTAAGAGGGTTTACACCCCTAGAAGATTATCAAACCCTAGTTAAACTTGGATATCTAAGCTAGATGATTTGGAGGTTTTATGTCTTATTTGGCTTTACAAGGGTTTAATTATCAAAGAGACATTTTATTCTCCTTGTTGGCTAGGTTGTTGTTTAAGCAAGAGACTCCATTAACCCAATAGATAAGGCACTAATTGCATTGGAGATTGTATATTGTTGCATTGGTAAACGTGAAATTTGAGAGATTGAATTGTTTAAGTTTGGATTTGAAACTTACATGCTTTAGGCTCTCTTGTCCTCCAAGGGCATATTGATTAGCTAAGTGATTGTGTTTCTATAACAAACATTAATCTATAGCCATTAGGGATGCAACAAACTCACTCTTGTTGGAGAAATTTATATTTTCGACACACTAGTTCAATGGGAGTTAACTAACTAGTTCTATTTTAGACTTTATATTTAGATCATCACTATTATGCATGTATGCATTCCTAAAGAAAGGTAACTGCTTGATTTTTTTTCTTAATTATGGAATTTTATTTCTTATGTATGAGTGTATTCCACTAATTCATTGTATCACAATGATGATCATTGATTAGCTCATTGGAGTAGTGTGAATATATTTTATCATTCTTCCATATTGAATCTCTCGTCCTTTCTTGATAAGCTTTGTTTGTACTTGTTTTAGCTAGGTCTCCTGTGCAGTTTCGATGAAACATTGGCATGGTATCAGAGCCAAGTTGTTTGGAGCAATCCAAACAAGCGAGAGAATAAGGAAAATCAGAGTTTCGACGAGAAAAATCCGTGTAGAGTGCAACCGTCGCACCTTCTCCCTGTCGCTAGGAGTGATCATCACACCTTCTCCATGTCGAAAGGAGCAACCATCGCACCTAGACTTACAATTTTTCCAAATCTGGACCGATCACAACCATTACACTAACAAAGTGTGACTTGATCGCTCTGTGTCTTAAGGAAAGGTGCGACCACCTCTTAAAGTGCCATTTTCTACAGTGATTTCTTTGTTTTTCACTTGCAGATTGAGAGTAAATTTAGGGGTTCTCAGACACAGTGGGAAAGATGGATACGACACCAATTCTATAGTCAAATGTGGTGGTAATCATCACACCATACAATTATTTTGATTGGAATCCAACTCATAAGGAAAGGATTGTACAATTTGACGATGAGGACAGAAACAAAGCCTACATCAGCAATTGAGAAGACCATATGCATGAACCGAAAGGATAAGGCCACGTGACTTCTTCTTGAATTGATTTCAACTGATTTATGGTTTCATGTTGTCGCATGCAAGAATAAAAACATGATCTAGACCACCTTGGAAAGTCTCTTTGGAAATAAGGATGAGATGAGAGGTCATATGCTTGAGGTAGATTTGAATACCTTGGATCCTAATTGTTTTTTATAATATACGGGATTTATTTACCAAGTTTAAATGTTTGATATTGATCTTGGCATCTTGTGGTATTGATAAGTCTACACAAGTAGACCAACGTATTCTAACAATCTTGGCTAAGCTAGGACCATAATATGGTGTCTATGTATCCACTTTCCATTCTAGCAGATATCTCTTAGGAACAAAGTGGAAGATGCCTGCCATGGATCAGTTCATTGATTCTCTCACACATGAGCAGGAAAAACTCATTCAGATGGGCCTAATCAAGGAACCCAAAGCACATGCACTCACCATGAAAGATGGGAAAGGGTCATCCAATCATAAATCCAAATAGAAATGAAAGGGGCAAACACATCCAAAGCCAAAGAAGGAGGGATATGCCAAACCCTTCAAGGATTTTTCATGTTCCATAGACTCTTCAAGTTTAGGTTCCAAAGAGAATAAGAAAAATAAGGGAAAGAAATGCACTTACTGCAATAAATCAAATCATGAAGAATCCACATGCATGAAAAAACATATATGTCTTATGGCTTGGGTACTTCAGTAGAACAACCTTGGAAACTTCATTCCAGAAGGAGCCAAGAAGAAGAAGGAAGAAGATCATGTGTCTAAGAAAGGTAATCATAATGCTCTTGTTGCAATTAATTCCTCATCTGATTCATGGATTATAGATTATGGTGCATCACATCATATGGCAGCGAAAGAGGAATTTCTCACTTCTTTGAGTTCATGCTCAAGACCCCCTATTCTCATGGGGGATGATACTCTAATGGCAGTAGCATGAGAGGGAAGAGTGGAACTCCATAATGGCAGTTTTGAGAATTTCTTACATGTTTCGAAGCTTTCTAAAAATCTGCTCTCAGATTATCATATCACTCAAACATGTAAAAGGGTTGAATTTACATCGGACTCAGTTTATGTACTTAACATGCATGACAATTCCATTATTACAATTGGTGAGGTAGATCACAAATCAAGGTTGTATAAATTCACTAATGTTTTTTACCATAACTCCTCCTTACTACTAACACATGTTGATGATAGTAGTAGAGTATGGCATGAGAGATTTGGTCATTTAAATTTCAGGTACATGCAGTGACTTTCCAAACAAGGAATGGTCATAGTATTGCTAGATATTTACTTTTCTAAAGGGGTTTGTGAAGGCTGCATTCTTGGAAAGAATCTTGAAGAGAAGTTTGAAAAGGGGAAGGAAAGGAGAGCCTCCTCTTCCTTAGAGATTTTTCATAGTGATCTCATGGGTCCATTTCCACATCCATCCATCATCAAAGTAAGGTATTTCCTTACATTCATTGATGATTACTCACGCTATACTTGGGTTTATTTTCTCAGGAAAAATTCTGAAGTTTTTGAGCATCTCAAAGACTTTAAATTTCTAGTAGAGACACAAAATGGGAAGAAGATCAATATCCTTCGTACAGACAATGGGGGGGAGTATATCAACAAATATGTTCAGAATCTTTGTTGTGAGGATGGTATCCAGTTTCAACATACAATTCCATACACCCCACAATAGGATGGAGTTGTTGAAAGGAAGAACAGATCTCTCAAGGAGATGATGAATTACATTTTACATGTGAGGTATCTTCCTTCCAAGATTTGGGATGAGGCACTTAACTGTGTTTCTTATATAAAAAACAAATCTCCTCATTGATGTGTTGAGGACATGACACCTTTTGAGGCTTGGACAAGTGACAAACTAGATTTCACACACTTTCGTATCTTTGGATCCCGTGCATGGGCCCGCATTCCTTCTGAAAAGAGGAAAGCATTAGATCCACAGAACACACCTTGCATATTTGTGGGATATCCAAATGATGTGAAGGGGTACATTTTGATTGATACCTCTACAGACCGGCTCATTATTGAGCGCAATGTTCAATCTAAGGAGAGTCATTTGCATGCACCTCCAGTGCAACATGTAGAAACTCTTTTGCTTCCATCATCTCCAGACATCAGAGATAATGATTCCATACACTCCGATGCTACATATTCAGACTCAAATTCAAAGGATTTTGTACATGGAGTTGAGTTGGTAGCACAACTATATGAGGAGCTAGCGAAGGAGATTTAGTATATTCCCAAGAGGGAACAATCCACACTTCAAGAAATAGGTGTCCTTGCAGGGAATCCATTGGATTCAAGGAGGACTAGATCTCATCATGAGGATCCTTCTCATGTACTTTCAACTTCTAAACCAACTATGCCCCCACTTTGCTATATGGTTCAATCCTCTAATCCACATATCTACAAAGAGGTTGTGGGAAATCCTTTATGGGAAGTAGCCATGTAGGAGGAGTATGAATCACTCCTAGAGAATCAGCTTTGGATCTGGTTCCACTTCCACCAGGGAGAAAAATTGTTAGATGCAAATGGGTCTATAGGACCAAGAGGGAAACAAATGGTTAGGTGAGCAGGTAGAAGGAAAGATTAGTTGAAAAATGATTACAGCATATTCATGGGATAAATTATGATGAGACCTTTGCTCCTATAGCAAATATGGACTCCATTTGCTTGGTTCTAGCTATTGCAGCAGCCAAAGGATGGGAAGTTCACCAAATGGATGCGAAGAATGATTTTATTCACAACGATATTTCATAGGAGATCTACATGGAGCAGCCACATGGGTTCATTCGAAACTCATCTTTAGTATGCAGACTGAAGAAGTCACTCTATGGCCTCAAGCAGGCACCTAGAGCATGGTATGAAAAGATGGATTCTTATATTCTTTCACATGATTTTGTTAGATGTAAATATGATTGCAATGTTTACATATTGCGTACTACTAACTATTTGATGATGTTAGTACTCTATGTTGATAATATTTTGATCACCGCTAGCTCTGCTTCATTCATTACTGTGGTCAAATATATTTTGCATGACAGGTTCTCTATGATATGAAGGATCAGATCCTGTCACTAAGAGGAGCGGGGGGGGTGAATCAGTGACACGATAATTTTATTAATTTTTATTTTTTTAATGCAATCAATATTTTAACACAATATTTTATGTGGAACCCAATTGGGAAAACCACAAACAATTTTCTATTAACTGCAAAATTCTTTTTTACAAGTTACATGGAAGGAAGATGTTCTTCCTCTTATATCAGCATCCACGGATCAGGATGCACCCACGCCCTTTTTCACTAGCACCAACTAGTATGAGGTTACAACCCCCTATTTAAATAACTGCAACTAACAAGGAAGCACCTACTCCCCTGCAGGCTCCAACCTTCCCTTGCACCACCCAACCATCCTTAATTTCTGAATCTGGAAAAAATTTGTATTATGTCATGACTGCTCCTCTCTCTGCTTCTATCATTTAATCTTCAATGTATCTGCTGCAGTCCGATAAAGGTCTTCTATATCAAACATTGGATTGCATAACTGCCGCTATGTCTCCTTATATTCTTGATCTTCAATAAGACATTGAAAAACACCTTAGAACCCACAATTCTTCTTCTTGGAATCTGCTTTTGTTTTTATCTTCTTCTCTAGACTACAAAGAAACCTTATTCTCACCACTCTTTCTCATTTATATATTCTTCCAACTGGTGTGATCTATGAAACATTGTGTCCCTTTGTTTGGATCATTGTACCCCTTCATTTAACAATAATCTTGTTTGTTTTTATTTATCCAAATACTATTGAGAAGCTCTTTCAATTTAATGAAAATTCTTTTCATTAATTGATCACCGGTATGGATCAATTTCATTTAACTTTATTTCATGTTTCTGCAAATATTGTAGAAATTGAATTCTGTAGAGGCGCTTCCTTCAAACCATTTACATATAACCATAAACGCAGAACCACAAGCTTATTAATTTAAGTGTTGCTTCTTCTTTTGCCCTTTTCCTTTTAGCCCCCATATGTCCAGTGTTGGGACCGTGTTCTTCGGTACTTCGTCCTTCGGGATGTCGTCCTTCGGGATGTCATCCTTTAGGACGTCAGGCCATTGCAACCTTTCAAATCTCCCGAATCAGATTCCACCAAAACAGATCGGATGGTCAACATTCATTCTTCCATTATTCAGATGATTCTACCTTGATTAGAGGTTTCGAACAAATCGACAACCATGAATTAATCTACCGGTGAGTGAATGGTTCATGTTTATTTCGGGAACTCGAGGCTTTGGGGGTTCGGATAATCGTTGATCCAATTTCCTCCGGAGTGACCACTTACCGAATAAGTCCTAAAATGGTGAAGACCGCTTGTTGTCAGTTAACACTTCCACTTACGCTATCCTTCCATTGTACTTGATCAACGATCGAGAACGCTCCCGAAGTCCTCTTTAGATCAGACAACTCATTTCCATTACAGGACTTCGGCCTTTGGGACTTTGGGTGTTTGCTGGTGGTGAAACTCCTGAAGTGAAAAAATCCTGGAGTGACGTAAATTCCTAACGTCACTTGTTGAGGTGGCACTGACAAACTGGCTACCACATGTCACTTATATTCGTGGCTTACTTCTATTTTAGGAAATTTGTGGCTTACTTTGTCCTTCCACTAAACATGATCTGACAGTCCTGATATCTCCCGAAGTGTTCTTCATATCGGACGGTCCACATTTACTTCGGGACTTCGGCCTTCAGGTGATCTTATTTGTTCTCAACCCTTTTCTCCCAAAGTGGTCAACGCCGAAGTTGACCATTACTACCTTGGCACGCTCTGAATAGATCGGATGGTCCTCATTTACTTTGGGACTTTGTATCAAATGATCTTCATATCTTCTTATCCTATCCTTCCACTTAACTTGATCCAATGGTCGATGTGGATTACGGAACCATAACTTGCGTGTGGTTTAATTTGTCTCCCAAACTTTGCAATTGAAGTTGTGAGATTGTTAGTTAGTTAACCACAGTCGTCGATCTTTGAATTGACGAGTTATGATGATCTAGAATAATTGAGGGATTGGAAATAACGTATAGTTTAATTCTCCCTTCGTGCTCCGCAATCAATCCCTGCCCTTGATCTGATGCTTGCGTATCCAACGATCACGACTTAATCTGATTTTTTGGTGGATCGACCATAGTCGTCGATCTTTGATTCGATGAGATCTGATGATCTATACTAATTGYGGGATTGGAAATAGTGTGTAGTTTAATTCTCCCTTCACGCTCCGCAATCAATCCCTTCCCTTGATCTAGCACTTGYGTATCCAACGGTCCTGGTTTTTCCTRTTGGATTTTGATCCCAATCATGTTTTTGCACTGTGCTTTCCCTTMTGAGCTTCATGTGYGTCATCTCTTTTGAGCTTCTGATCTTCARTCGCTAACCCTCYTGAGATMTTAATTTGTTAGTCCTTTTGTACATGGATTTTCATCTCTTTGTTCATACCAACTCATCATTATAATGTAAAGACATCGGTTGTTGACATCAATGACAATATGTCCAACAATCCCCCCCTTTGTCATTGAGGGAAACACTCTAACTTCATACACAAACTACCCCTATGATGATGTTTTTCTCTATGAAGTTACTCTCCCCCTTTGACATCAATGGAAAAGGGTTGCTCCCCCTATGGTAATGCTCTATCTGTCTGAATGTTGCTGACCAGAATCTGAAATCGGATAACTCTTCCTACAATCATACTATTCTTGTCATAACTAAATGACTCCCCCTGACAATCTTCTCTCTCTATCATTTCTACAGGATGCCATGTATACCACTATATACATTCAACTTCTTCCACTGCAGATACTGTTGTACTACTGGAACACTGATCAACTGAACCTTATACTTTTCAAACGACCTTTCGACCTATCCATTGTTTCTCATCGATCTCTAACAAGATGTATCGATCTTTATTCAATATTCTTTTGATGTCTTCTTTAATTCATAATAAAATTATTCTTTAAACTAATATTCACAGACTTTGATCAACAATTATTATTGATATACTATTTGTCATGAATTGTTATTCATCAACCCAAAGCATCTATCGAAAAATGTGGCTTTATTTTACTCACTGTCTTTTGTATTTTTATTGTGCAGGTTTTATCTGATGTTTTTGGTGGTCTTCGACATCTGGACTTTTATTCAACTAATGAAAAACTTGGTGATCCTCCATTTTGTCATTCCACTAATTTCTTCAACAAGTTGGCGGTTTCATTGCCATTTTCCACCAACAAAAATGGCCCTTAAGCCCACGGTCAACCATATGACTGACATGCAATGTATATATATAATATATTTCCAATGAGCGGCAAAGATCCTTCGTCATCGGATTGATAGTTATTGTCACTTTGACCAAAAGGTAGGGTGTCTGATAGGTCGTCTTGGGCTCTAGGCTGGTGATCTTTTAGTGAATTCCAAGCACCTAGAGCCACAACCATACATTTTCACTACGCGTCGAATAAGTATAGTGAGGGTTGTCTATATAAACCCACATAATATTTTTTGCACTTCCAATGTGGGATAAATCTCGTTACATGAGATGATCAACACTGTCAATTTCTTGATCGGACGGCTGTTGAGGCTTCTCACCTTTTCCTCTGCATCGATTGACTACTCGATATTTCCATCGATCATGTTTTCCATATTAGTCCAGTTCAAAGGCCTTTACTTCCTCATCAGGTGCTATCATGTGATCTACCTTAGATTTTTCCAAGAATACAAAGTATGAGACTGCAACACATCGTCCAAGTCATTATTTGTCTATGAATGCCATGACAACACTATGTTCTTATAACCTGCTATTTCAAAGCACTACATCATTCAGTCTTTTCATTTTCAGATTTGTACTTAATCTATTCTCATCATCACCTCATTGCTGCAGAATTTTCCATTCATTGTCAAGTATGGTCTCTTGATATTTGATCTTTATTGTTTTTAAGTCATCCAACTTAACATCTGCACTCTCAAAAATATTATGTAATCTAATATTGTAGCATATGTATGCTTTATTGGTAGAAGCATATCCAAGAAAGATACCTTCATTAGATCTAGCATCAAATTTTTCGAGATTGTCATCAAGCCTTTTGATGTAACACTTACTTTCAAAGACTTTGAAGTATTTTACTGGAGGAGCTCTCCCAAACAACAATTCATAAGGATTCTTATTACTATTAATCCTGAGTTGGCCTCTTTTTAATATGTATGCTGATGTGCCTACAACTTCCCTCCAATATCCATTAGATAATCTTGCTTCATTGAGAATAGTCCTTGCAGCCTCCTGGAATGTTATATTCCTTCTCTCAGCAATCCAATATTTTTGAGGTGTTCTAGCAGCAGAGATTTTTTTATTTTATTTTTTATTCCATGAGTTTCACAGAATAGGTTGAGTATTTTTTTGTTTCTTTAAGTTAGAAAACTTTTCCTTGTTTCCTGTCGTATGTTTTGAGCATCCAATGTCAACATACCAGAGGTCTTCTTTATCTTGGGCTTTCAAGGCAATAGGGCATTCCTCTTTTGATGTTTTTTCTTTCCAAAGATTCTTTTTCTCTCTAATGAACTTTTGTTTTTATGAGACTTCCATTAATCTACAATTATTGGCTTTATGTCCATAACTATGACATCTGAAGCATTCTAGGTTCCCTTCTTGTAGAGGTGCAAAGGAGTTATAATTTCTGCTTTTAACTTGATTTACTTTTTGGTTATCGTTAAGGTTATATTTCTTAACCTCAAGTTTTTCCTTTTATATGCTATACAATTCATAGCTTTGTGTCTGAAATTAGAGCATGCAAAGAAATAACCAAAGAAAATGTGAGAATACATGTTTTGGTAAACCTTCTTTGGAGTTGTTTTATATTCCTTCTTGATGGGTGGAAGTAGTCCTTTGGAGTTCTGGTCATTACTTGTCTTTTCTTCATCTTTCTTCTTGAATGTACTGAGGAGAGAAGCTGCATAAGATTTTGAATTACCCTAGTTTTCTTCTTGAGAGTAACCTACTCCATTTTTGTTACCTGAGTCCCTTTGTGTGGTAATAATCTTATTTAATATTTTAGAGCTATTTTCATATCTTGTTCGAATGAGTTTTGCATCAAGTTTTTTTCTTAGGTGAACTAATTCTTCCTCTGCTCTTTCACAAGTTATTTGTTTCTCTTTAAGAGACTATTCCAGACTTTCTTCTATCCTATTTTCTTCTAGGATTTGATTTTTCAGGTTGCTTGTGAGTTTCTCCATCTCTTTTTATTTATGTTCATGTTTTTTCTTTTGTTCAACTACAAAACTTTTCAGTTGCCTATATCTGTTTTTGTATCTTCTTAATTCATCCAAGGCACTTAGAAGTTCTCCTTCCATATTAACCTCTGCTTCATCTTCTGACTCTTCCACATGCTCAATTTATTCTATTTCATTAGGCTCTTCAATACCTAGAAAAATGACTTCATCATCATCACTGTCATTGGATTCTGATGAGATGCTATTTTCTTCTTTTGAGTAAAATTTATTTTTCCCTTTGTAATATTTTTTCTTGTAATTGGGTTTTCCCTTCTTCTTGTATTGTTTATTTGTGTCTTCTTCATATTCAAAGTTCTACTTGGGATAGGGACACTTGGCTGCAAAGTGGGCAACCTTTCCACAATTAAAACATTTGAAAGGCAATTGTCCTTTGTACCTCCCTGATCCTTTCTGAAGTTTTTTAATAAAATTGGCTTCTTCTACATCAAATTCTTCATTATGGTTGGGTTGAGGTTTTTTCTCTACCCAATATTTGTCTTAGATGATTTAAAGGTTGTTTCATCTTTTGTTGATTTATCATTTCCTGTTCTCATTTCATATGTTGTAAAAATTACATGAAGTTGATCAACTATGAGTGTGTTTAGATTAGATCTATCTATAATTGTATAAATATTTGCATCATATCTCATAGGTAATGACCTTAGTATTTTTTTCACAATAGGTTTATCTATAATTTCTTCTCCTTCCGCTCTGATTGAGTTAACCACTTCATCTACCCTATGAAAGTACTCAACAATATTTTCTTTTTCTTTCATTTTCAGATTTTCAAACTGAGTTCTATAGGTTTGTAGTTTGGCTTCCTTGACTTTGTCATCTCCTTCATATACAACCTCCAACTTGTCCCATATTTATTTGGTTGATTTACAATGCATAACCTTCACACATATAGAATTAGTCAAGCCTCCTATAATTCAATTTACTGCTCTTGAGTTTTCATTGTAGATTTTCTTTCCTACAACGTCT
>JASDQU010710900.1:20502-30604 GCA_032191745.1 Picea mariana
AACCCTAACATAATCTCTACCGTTAGATCTGCGACCTTATAATGAACGGTCCAGATTTACAATGAAATTACAATATACTTTTACAAGGCAATTTTTTCTTTGGGGGCTTCGCCCCCGAACCCCCATTGGGGGCCCACTTTCCCCCAGACCCCCCAGCCGGGGGGATAGCCCCCTCGAACCCCGCAAAGGGGGTACCCCCTCTGCACTCCCCCGCGTGAAAGAGTGTACATACTTCTGGGATGTAAATACTTTATGGGGTATAAACACGGTTGAAAGCAAAGACCTCTGAATCAGGAAGATAATCAGGCTCCACAACCAACAATGAGGTGGACCTACCCACGGGTGACACATGGACGGAAAGACATGAATGGATAGTGACATGGCAGGTGACTGGGTGGTGATTGGACATTATGTGTCATGTTAATCCGGATGGATATATGGAACATCATAGAAGTTTCAGAAGGGTCTAAGAATGCACAGAAGCAACCCAAGACGCTCAGAATGGCTTTAGTAGACAGCAAAAGGGAAAAAATAAAAGTTCTCAAAATTCAATTAAAACCACATAATCACGAAGAGCGCTTCGCAATCTTTCCAACGATGCAAACAGCTCGTCAAACGGAGTTACGGATCAAAAGATATAAGCGGTCAAAATTTTGGTCAACCCAACCCAGTGAACAAGGATGAGTCAACATCCGTACTACTAACGTCAGCATCTGTACTGTTGTCGTTAGCATCCGTATGGATGATGTCAGCATCCATATAGACTACATGGCAAGCATAGAGAGTGACATGTGTCATGATGACATCAACATGCCACGTGGCAGCACCAGAGGCTGCCACATGTCACTCAGATTTGAGCTTTTCAGGGCACCATGTGGACGAGTAAAAATGTGCCATGTGGCACCACCCAAAAGGTGCCATGTGTCTAGGATGACGTGGAGGTCTAGTACAGGGGTGACGTCAGCAGCCAATTGGACAAATCAGGGGAGGCACCACGTGGCACCCTCGAAATGCACAATGACCTTTTGTGAAACAAAAAATTAAAAAATATATATGTATTTAATAGAACTCTGCCATATATGGTGGAAGTTCTACTAAATATAGAAGATCTACTATATTTTAGCCTACGCCAACTGTCTCCTAAAAATAGTTAGCAATTCTGCCAAATATAGTAGGTTTCACCATTTTTGCCGCCAAATAAGTGTGGTTCTGCCATTCTAGCGGACGCCTGCCAAACTTAGTGGAGCGTGCCAAAAAGATCAGAGTCCACGGGATTCGACCCCGGGAACTTCGCTAACAGAGTGCCTAAATTTAGCTCTGCCAACCAATAAGGCTAATGGCCTCATTATTGCAAAACCGCCCAAGAAATAGTATTTAAAGGGGGTTCTGGTTCAAGTTCGGGACAGGCAGAAAACGGAGAACACACTGGCGCACGGAGCATTAAGCATGTTTGTACGGTCTGGTATGGCCTATACGGATTTTGGCACGCAAACTGAGGTAAGGGTGCCTCTTGGGCCGAAAGTGCCTGACTTAGATTGAGGCGTGGAGACAATCATTTTTAGGTAAATGATGCCACGAACACAGTGGTGGTGTTACTTTTCTTATCTAATCAAAAATTCAGTAGCTTAACTCCAGAATGAGTCATTTACTACAGAGGCAGTGGCACGGTAACCGAGGCAGAGGTGTCTCTTGGGCCTGAAAGTGTTTGACTCGGATGGAGATGATTTGACAATGATTTTTAGGTAATTCGAAGATGCGAATTCAATGACAGAGAAATTGTGGCACTTGCATGACAAGTGGCCAATGAAGAAGTTATGATTCTCGTGGTTCCGGGATCTTTTGTATGGGATGCATATTTATGCTTGGATTTGAGCAACAGATCTAAGGATTTTGATGACTCCATGTTGATGGGGGTCATATTTTATTCTTCATCTTTTTATGTATTGAGTATGTGGGAATGATGTCCATGTCAACATCATGGATGCCTCATGAGTAGAACTTGTGATGTTGATACATTCCTGATCACATTCCGATCTCTTGTTGTCGTCCCCGAAGAGGGACTTTGGCCTTACAACTTGTAAAGGAGAGACATCATTACATCGAGGAGAATAAAGCGGTCAGGTTTTGGAGCATAACCCGGAGAGGTATCCCACTGCAAGGGTGAACTCCGTTATCAAGTGAAGTGTCTTATCCATTATGTGCATTATGCTCTTATGTTGTTTTTCAATGAATTTCCGCACATAGGATGTTAAAATCAAGCATGACCTATCGCACATAAGGAAGACTAAAGAGGTTTTCATTCACTTCCAATTCAAGCACATAGACTTCAACTTTACCTTTAATTGCAAATCGCTCAAGTAAAATGATCTATTGATGACCCTTTTGAAGGAGTGACATAGTTAACCAATTATTGGAAACTTATCGCTCCCGGGTTCAGATCATGTGGTATTAGAGCAGGCTTGATTCCGATTGCAGGTGTTGAAGCTAAGGATGGAAAGGTCACCAAAACAATCATGGTTCGATGAGCTTCAAGGGCTCAACAAAATGCTTCAAGCAGAGAATGTTGGATTGAAGACATTGTTGCATGTTGCAGAAGAAGAGACCCAAAGGTTGCAAGAGAAGTTGCAACCCATGAAGATGCAGATAGAGGAAGGATCTATGAATGAGATGGTGATAAGACCATCTTGTGAGCATGGCAACTTCACCAGTTATGGGTGTGAGCATGACAGTGCAAATGTGTGCATACTTTGTCAAACAAATGAAGATGAGCTTCATGCATCCATAAACCAAGGAGGATTCCTAGAAGCATCTCCCATTGATCCTTTTCACCAAGAACAACTGGACACATCTCAAGAAGCAGACCAAGGGTCCCAGTTTGATGTGGAGGTAAATAAACCATGTATAGTTTCTTTCTTGATTAATGTTGATGATTCTTTTGAAATCCTTGAACAACATGTTTCTTGCATCGGCTTAAAGTTGATGAGAAAAATGGGATACAAGGGAGGAGGCCTTGGAACCAATGGCCAAGGTATTGTGGATCCCATCGAGGCAGTTGTTTGGCCTCGATATGCCGGGATAGGCTATGTCCCAAAGGATGTTGGAGAAAGCTCCAAAACCATTTGGAAAGAAGACCCCTCGACAGTCATTGAGACTCCAGAGGTCAAAAGTTCATCAAGAGATGAAATTGATTCAGTGCAGGGCGAGAGCACAACTTCTCATGATCGAGGATTCAAGACATCTCCAGGGAGATATAATCATCACAATGACAGAGTTGAGACTAACTCTTCTTGCCAATCTGACTCCAGAGGAAACTCACCGAGGTATAAGAAATCTCAAAACTCTAAAATGGCATTTGATTATAAGCATGTTAATCATATAAAACAGAGCTTTTGGCATCAAAGACCATGCACTTTTTGTGGATTGAGTAACCACGCAGTGTCCCAGTTTTGGAACAGAAAATCCTTGTGCAGGAAGGTTATGGAAACCAGTAGAAGGATGAGGATGGCAGATTGCTTTCCACACATGGAAAAGAGAAGGGGGAATGCACCTCTGAAGGATAAATGATAATGCATCCATTGTAGCAGAGATGGGCATCATGAGGCCACTTGTTGGGCCTTACATCCATATCTATGTCCAAAGAGGGACAAGAAGACCAAGAAGTCATCTCCGAGGGAGACAGTCAGTCAGACAGTGCTGCAGGAAAATTCACCACCAGGAGAAGACCAATTACCAGAGAAAGGACAGCTAGATAAAGAGGACGTGTTCGGCAAAATAGTTGAACAAATGGGGAAAATCCTTTTGAGTTAGTCGAGAATGGCCATATTTTGTAAATCACATGTTGCGATTCAGACCCCGTGGAAGGGTATTGTGTAAAAGTGATAATTCTTGATATCACTTATTTTTTGGCACATGTTGATATTGGTAGGCCTTGTGAGGTAGTTGGAGTATGAGTTTCTTATTGTAAGTCCAATGGACATGAAACTTAATGTAATGACTTTTGGGGACCAAAAGTCCTTTCATTTTGGAGGCGTGATCCAGATGGATCTAGGGAACATCAAAGAAGTTTCAGAAGTGTCTTAGAACGCACAGAAGAAACCCAAGACACTCAGAATGGCTTCAGTAGACAGTAGAAGGGAAAAAATCAAAGTTTCCAAAATTCAATTAAAACGACATGATCGTGAAGATCACATCACAATCTTTCCAACGACACAAACGGCTCGTCAAATGGAGTTACGGATCAAAAGATATAAGCGGTCAAAGTTTTGGTCAACCCAACCCAGTCAGCAGGGATGAGTCAACATCCGTATGGATGAAATCAACGTCCGTACAGACTATGTGGCAAGCGTAGAGAGTGACATGTGTTATGATGATGTCAACATGCCACGTGGCAGCACTAGAGACCACCACATGTCACTCAAATTTGAGTTTTTCAAGGTGCCACATGGATGAGTAAAAATGTACCACATGGCACCCCTAGGTGACGCCATGTGGCACCACCGAGAAGGTGCCACATGTCCAGGATGACATGGAGGTCTGGTACAGAGGTGACGTCGGCAGCCAAGTGGACAAATCAGTGGATGCCACGTGGCACCCCCGAAATTTACAATGACCCTTTTTGAAACGAAAAATTAAAAAATATATATGTATTTAATAGAACTCTGCCATATATGGCGCTAATTCTGCTAAATATAGCATATCCGCTATATTTAGCCTCCGCCAACTATCTTCTAAAAATAACTAGCAGTTTTGCCAAATATAGTAGGTTCCGCCATTTTCGCTGCCAAAGAAGTACGGTTCCACCATTCTAGCGGTCGTCTGCCAAAATTAGTGAAGCACGGAAAAAAGAGCGGAGTCCATAGGATTCGACCCCAGGACCTCCACTAACTGAGTGCCTAAATTTAGCTACGCCAACCAATTAGGCTAACGGCCTCATAATTGAAAAACCTCCCCAGAAATAGTATTTAAAGGGGGTTCCGGTTCAAGTTCGAGACAAGCAGAAAATGGAGAACACACTAGCGCATGGAGCACTAAGCGCGTTCGTAAGGCCTGTACGGAATCTGTACGGACTATACGGATTTTGGCACACAAACCGAGACAAGGGTGCCTCTTGGGTCCTAAAGTGCCTGACTCAAATTGAGGTGTGGAGACAGTGATTTTTAGGTAAAATGATGCCATGAACACAGTGGTGGTGTTAGTTTTCTGATTTGAGCAAAACTTCAACAGATTGACTCCAGAATGAGTCATTTATTGCAGAGGCAGTGGCACGGTAACCGAGGCAAAGGTGTCTCTTGGGCCTAAAAGTGTCTGACTCAGATGGAGATGATTTGACAGTCATTTTTAGGTAATTCTGAGACGCGAATTCAATGACGAGGTCTGTTTTTGCAGCAGAGCTTTCGATCAGCAAGGTGAGTGCTGGAGAAGCCAAAGTAAGTATGATTTTCATTATGTTGTTTTGTCATTAAATGTTGCAGCATAGCATGTGTGTTATAGGTTTGAAGGAGCAGAGAGAAGTTGTAGCAAGACAACAAGATCATCTTATTCCTTCTATCTATTTGTTTATTATCTTCTTTCACATCAAATCAATCAGTTATATGTGACATAGAAATTGTGGCACTTGCATGACAAGTGACCAATGAAGCAGTTCTGATTCTCGTGGTTCCGGATTCTTTTGTATGGGTTGCATATTTATGCTTGGATCTGAGCAGCAAATCTAAGGCTTTTGATGACTCCATGTTGATGGGGGTCATATTTTATTCTTCATCTTTTTATGTATTGAGTATGTGTGAATGATGTTCATGTCAGCATCATGGATGCCTCATGAACTTGTGAAGCTGATACATTCCTAATCGCATTCTGATCTCTTGTTGTCATCGTCGAAGAGGGACTTTGGCCTTACAAACTTGTAAAGGAGAGACATCATTACATCGAGGAGAATAAAGTGGTCAGGCTTTGGAGCATGACCCGAAGAGGTAGCCCACTACAAGGGTGAACTCCATTATCAAGTTAAGTGTCTTATCCATTATGTGTATTATGTTCTTATATTTTTTTCCATGAATTTCCGCACATAGGATGTTAAAAGCAAGCATGACATATTTCACATAAGGAAGACTAAAGAGGTTTTCATTCACTTCCAATTCAAGCACATAGACTTCAACTTTACCTTTAATTGCAAATCGCTCAAGTAAAACGATCTATTGCTGACCCTTTTGAAAGAGTGACGTAATGAACCAATTATTGGAAACTTACTGCTCTCGGATTCAGATCACATGCATTCATAGGTTGATTGGATAATGATTGGGTAGTGTCTGGGCGACCAAAATATTACCAAGGCATGGATTTTTCTAAGGCACGAGAGTTACATTAAGTCTTCCATAAGATCCTTTCCATATCCATGAGAGGTTTATTAATTATAAAAATTAATTCTTCATCCCTCATAATGAATGTGGGATTAAGAAAGGCGAAATTATATCAAGGGACAATATTTACCCATGAATCAAATCAACTAATGTTGAGCAACGATCTTTCGTAACTCATAACTCTTGATCCAGACGTTTGTTTTGGGAAAACAAGACCTCATTGGAAAGGTAATTTGATACAAAAGACAATGGGATAGGTTTGAATGGCTAAATTTGGCCATAATATATCTAGAAATTAAAAGAATAGTCATCTATCTTTTCATAGCTTCTTGAGAAGTCTATTTGGAACCTCAACTTCCCGAGGCTATAAGTTGAGATCCAGATCTCCAAATTCTACTCAAGATGGCTCATTGGAAATCCAGAATAATGAAGATTATTTATAGACTGGTTTTGATGGTAGAGAAGTCACTTATCATGTTCATAAACTTAAAATATAGTTGACGTTTTCCAAACAATCAACATCAAATTTTGGAAATAAAAGTTTATTAAATAACTTTTATAAAGGGATAAAGTGAGTCCCACTTAGAGGCACAAATTTTAATAACCTAATTCATTAATAAGTATTTAATCAAACATTGATTAAATGATCTACTCTTTATTCAAAAAAGAAGAAGCGCATGGAATTTTTTTAGAAGAACATAAACCCTAACTACTAGGGCAAAAACATTTCAAAGAAGCATTGGGAGCGAATTGAAAAGGAGAGCACAATCAAAGAAAGGGTTAGATTATAAGAATAAAATTGTTCATCCTTTAGTATGCAACCAACATTCTCATTTGCAAATACAAATCTCCATCTTCTTGCTTCTTCTTCTACTCAATTTCTCTCAGGCCTTTGTGTTTTTATGTCTGACATTGAGCATAAGGCTAAGTTTTTGAATGTTTTTATTTTATTCTTCCAGACCTCTTCCTAAAAGTTCAATAGGAATGTTTTACAACCATATATATGACTAATAATGTAAGCCAAAGTTGTCTAATAGATTCATGGAGGTTTGGTTCTTGCAATTGACACGATTTATTTATGGGCATTAGTCAATTGGTTGGTTTACTAAAATGCTTTGTAATGTGAAATATCTTCTATGTATTGAAATCCATAGAGAACTATTTTGGGGCATAACTTTAATGATTTCTCATAATTTGAGATTTCTAACTATGGTATTTTTGGAGTGTTCTCATCATATTGTTTTTAGTTTTAAATGCAATACTCATTTAAAGTTCTCTAAAGTGATCAACCCCATTCTACTCTTTTTCCTGTGAGAAAATATGGTTGCATCTTCTTCTTGCATGTGTTTTAGAGGGATTTTATAATGAAGTTGAGCATATATTTATTTTGATATTGAATCCTCTCTTTATCTTTTTACTGTTAAGAAGCTACTTGGTCCAATTCCAAGCAAATGTTGCACTCAAGGAGAAATATGGTTATCAAGAACTATTTTATATAAAAACTAAAGCAATAAAGGATTTGGGGTTTTTTGTTAGCATTCTCCCATTTGTCAACCCAGTCCAAGAACATCAGATACATATTTCAAACAAAGATAGAGGAGTACCACCTCTTTAAAAACGCAGGGAGATTTTATCCTTGTGAGGTTGACGTAAAGTCCTTAAAATAGTCTTTAAGATCAAATTTTTTGGTGACCATACTAGGGAACGATTCATTTTCAAGAAATAATATACTTTTTAGGATCAAATATTATTGGAAAACTAGAATTTGTCTGGTTGAAATTTTGAAAAAAGATATGGTAGATTGTTGTAAGATGAACTGGGCTCTTTGAAACCTTGTTCAAGGAACATCAAACGGTCTTGAAGACATGTTATTGAAGTTTCAGGCACAAGTCAGTTATGCCAACTTCTGCAGAACCAAATATCCATCCAATATTTGGGAAGATTATCTCTATGGCGACTCCATCATTAAAACTCCATATCTTGAAGAAAAATGCCCTGGAAAATTGACCAAGAAGATTCCAAAATTTCAAGAAAATCTATATGATGACTCCTTCGATGAGTTTATTTCGTGTTGTTATGATATTTTTCCTTTCTCACCAAGCCCAAAAAAATTTGTTCAAGTTACAATGAAGGGAGAAGGTACCCAAAGAAATAAATAGTTGCACATAAGTCCACTGAATTTGCAAAGAGAAATTTATCCCTTGATAGATATTTCCATGGACAAGTTTCCTATGTTCTTCGGAAATACTTTAGAGGATGCAGATAAAAATTTGGTTAAGTTTGATAGTTATTGTGATATTTATAATGTGGTTGAAGATGATGTTGCATGCCAACTATTTGTCTTAATGCTAAAAGGGAATGCTAGTGAATGGTTTTATTCATTGTTTCCCAAAACCATCACTAGTTGGGATGTATTAGAAAATTATTTGTCGAGAAATATTTCCCAAGGAAAGATCCATATTCTCTTTTCTTGAGGTTGGTTGAAATCTAGACGAATGAGGAAGAGACAATCAAAGATTTCACTTTCAGATTTATGAAAGTCCTTCATGAGATTCCTCAAGAAATATTTCCAAATGATGTCATCACTTTTAGTTGTTATGAAAATGTCTTTCTCGTGAATTAAGATTTTTATTGAAGAAAGAAGGAAAGTGCAGCCAGAAAAAGTTAATACAATGAGCTCAAGTTATTGAAATAAATATTCATGAGACCAATGTTAATCCCTTAAACTTCCCAATATTGTTCCAAGACAATGGAGGAAAGGATTTAGAAGAATGATCTAATGAAAGATGTGAAAAAACAATTGCATCAGATTTTGTTCTTGAAACTAAAAGTGAGAACCCTAATGTCTCAATTCAAGAAGAATACTCTCAGCCACATGCTCCATGGGAGAAAAATTTTGACCTCTCATATGCTCAATTTGAGAGTAATGATCACGATGAGTTTGAGAATGAGATTGACAAGCCTCCACCAAATGCACAACAAGATTTCAGCCAACATGCTCATGTGTAAAATGTTGCAAAAAGTTTGTAATGGCTGCATATTGATGATGAAAAGTCACATAAACATTGGCAACGCGAAGAATTGGTGGAAGAAATTAATCTTGAGAAAAATTATGGGCAAGATTTCCATTGCATGAAGGAAGAATGCTTTCAAGACATTGTCAATGAATAAAAAATATTGGATGTGGTTGGGGATAAGGAGAAAGATGAAAATATTCTGAAATGGGAAACTTCTCATTCAAACAAACATTGCAGCACTCATGAGAAACTGAGAGTTGATTTTATTGAATTATGGTTCCAAAGCATTGTTGGCCAAGAAATGCAATCAGATTTTGGGTTCATCTGACTCAGTTTTACTTCATAACACTTTGGGCATGCTCTTGACTCCTTGATAGCAGCCATGATACGTTCCCCAATTCTGGAGTTCATTCCACAAATTAATTGGATACTTGAATGGCTCCATTGGAAATCTACTTACACTTAAAAAGTGTTCCTTTCTGCCAAGTAGGTTAGGGTGGGTAGATCTTGTTTGTACATAGTTTGTTTCTTCAGTCAATTTTTTGCATAATAATGCAGTTGCTAGATGAAGATAATGTTTGAAAATGACTCCATATCCCAATGGAGAAGGTAGTTGGACTAAGATTATATATTATCAGCAACCCACGGGGGGTTATTGTCCTACCGTTGGAGTTAGATGTTGATGTGTTTTCCTGACACCCATCAACTAAGTGATCAAGGTAAATATGT
>JASDQU010710901.1:27894-38051 GCA_032191745.1 Picea mariana
ATTGGGTCCATTACCCAAAACTTTGTGCTACGGGTCTTTCTTCAAGGGTTGACATCAATGACAACCAACCTTAATCAACAAATCTTTCTATAACAAAGGTAAAGCATGGATATTTTTCTTTCAAGAAAAAATTTGGCATGGTTTGCAAGTTTTGACCCTTGCATTTACATCAATGAATAATATTGTCCAATAATATCGTTCTCATAAGATTTTATAATATCTTGCTCTTCAAGCATGGTGTCCTCCACATACTCCTTTATGAAACTCATCAATGACACCCTATGTTTCAGATTCTGTAAGGCAACATAATAAGAAACCCAAAGGATCCTTCCAGTATCACTTAGATTAATAATGAAATATTTGATCCCCTATAATTTTAAGGTTCTTTCCTTGGTAGGAGTCATATCAGTAGGACATTGAAGAGTAAGGAGGTATGACATTATATTGTTATATCAAGCAGAAGAGGATAATTTGTCGTCAATCTGAATTGTTGGCATTTGATCATCGATTTCCTCAATATGTGGGAGAGAATTTTTGGAATCTAAATGATTTATTCCAAGGGCTCTAATATTTGATTCAAAGAGCAAATTTTCCATACCCTATCCTTTTACCAATTTTGTTGGTTTTCTTCTAAATCATATTCTTGAATTTTTTCCAACCATTTTCCCCTTATTCTGTCACTATTAGGCTGAATTAGGATATCTTTGACTGTGCTATTGGGTACATATGTAATTATTCTTGAATGTAATACATATGTCTGGAAATACTTGAGTGCCTTAACCATAGCATAAACTTGTTTCTCTAGAATATCATATTTTAAATCTGCATCTCTAATTCTTTTACTAAAAAAGGCAATAGGTTGTTCAAATCCTTCATCATTTTTCTATAGGAGCACTACTACAATTGTATATTCAGATGCAAAGGAAAATATTAAAAACTCCTTTGTATAATCAGGAATTACCAACATTGGTGCTTCTCCTATAGATTTTTTTACTCGTTGGAAATATGCCTTAGCTTTCATTTTCCATTTCACCTCATTATCCTTCTTCAACATATATGTGATCAATTTAATAATTTCAGAAAAATTTGGAATAAATCTTCTCAAGAAATTAATTTGTCCTAAAAATGATTGAATTTATTTTTTGTTTCTTGGTATATTGATCTGATCAATAGCTTGAACTCTTTTTGGATCTACCTTAATTCCATATTTTGATACAATATATCCTAAAATATTCCCTTCTTCCATGAAAAAATGAGATTTCTTGGGGTTCAAAGAAAAACCAAGTGTTTTGCATCGGAATTAGAAAAAAATGTCAGATCATCTAGATAAATGGCAACAAATTTATCTTTCTCACCAACAAATTCTATATCCGTGGCTCTTTGAAAAGTTGCACCTGCATTCATCAAACCAAAAGGAATTTTTTTTATACATAAAATTTCCCCATGGAGTAGTATACACAATTTTTTCTTTATCATCTTCATGGAAAAGTATTTGATTATACCCCAAAAATACGTCAATCATAGAAATTGTATTTTCCCCAACCACCTTTTTAAGAATATGATCCATTTTTGGAAGAGGGTAATTGTCTTTTAATGAAGACCGATTGAAATTTCTAAAATCAAGATATAGTCTTATTTCTCCATTCTTCTTTCTGATAGGAACCAAATTGGATACCCATTCATACTATCTAAGAGGTACAATAATTTTTGCATCAAGAAGTTTTTTAAACTCCATTTCTATTAAGGGAAAGAGAATAGGATTAATCTTTCTAATATGTTGCTTGAAAGGCTTGACACCTGGTTTTAATGGAATCTTATGATCAATATTAGAAGTATCGTAAGTTTTTAAATCTTTGTAGGACCATGCAAAAAAATCTTTATATTCTTTGAGTAATTCAATATATTTTCTCTTCAATTCATCGGGAAGATATTTAGACAAATTAACAAGTTTTGGATTTTTATTTGAACCCACATTACAATCTTCAACTTCTTCTGGTTGAGGATGCAAGGTATATTTCAAGGGGATATCATTTTGATCAAACAATATTTCTAATGGAATGAGACCTTTTGGAATTTGATTATTTTTTAGAAAGAGCATTTTATGTCCTATATTTTAGTTTCTTTGTGTTTTCTCCTTATTTCATAATCCAGACTGTCTCATTTTGATTTTCCTGATCTATATATGTTTTGGAAAATTCGTCCACCATCTCCAAAAATTTCTGTATTTGTTCATCATCTTCAAAACTTTTCCAATAGTGAAGGTTATTTGGAATTGAAGGTTTGTGTTGCATGTCAATATGATATTTGAACTTTGGAACAATCAGTAGAATACCATTAGTTTCTACTTTAGCTAATGAATCTACTTGTTGATTATGTAATCTAAGAATAACATGAATATTGAAAGATAAGAAAAATATCTCAATCAAATCCCATGAAAAAATTATATAAGATCTCATTGTAGGATTATTATCTTGATATTGTTGTCTTATCTATTTAACAATAATATCTCCATCCCAATATACTATCAAATGTTTAATTTTTAGCTTTCTAGCAACTTCTAATCCTAAAATTAAATTTTCATATTCACATACATTGTTTGTGTAATCAATGTCAAATTGCAATTTATAGGAAAAATGAATGTAATACTCATCGTTTGGTGCCACAAATAATACTCCAACTCCTTCTCCTTCCCAAGAAGAGGCACCATCGAAAAACATTTTCCACATCCCATCTCTAATATTTACATTTTCTTTTGGAGTTTCAATTTTTTTCATTTTTGCTTTCTGTACAAGCTTCAAAATCATCATCAATAGATATAATACAATTTCCTAAGTCCTGATCAACAACATAGACTAGATAATTATTTGGGTTTTGAGGATCACTTACTATGTAAGCCGGTCTAGTTTCTCTATACAATATGGTAAATTGTCCACCAAAAATAGGAACCGTGGCATATGTCATGTCTAACTGAACCGATCCTCCTAACTTAGCACCCCAATATATTGATAAAAACATGCCATATTTTGTAGGTACATCAACTACTAACACATCCATAACAATAATTTTAACTAGAATTTTGGCCAAATTTATGACTAAATCTTTTATCATACCCAGACACTTAACCTTTCCGGAATCAAAAGACTATAAATCTTGATAAGGTCTCGTAATTTTCAAGCCCAATTTTTGCATTATTATTTTCAACATAAAATTATGTGAAGCACCTAAATCTAGCATACAATTATGTAACAAATGATTATGCACATTCAGAGTGATATAAAATGGAGCCACTGAGTCTTTTTCATTTTTAATATGAGGTCCAAACATGATTGTTGTATGCTCCTCCTATAGATGAATAACATCAACTTGACTTTATGCATATGGAAAACTAATTACTTTTGAAATCTACTTCTTATAAATTAGATTTCTGGAAAGTTCAATCAAAGGGACTATAATTTTAATCTTATTCAATTCATTCTCTAGATTGAAAATGCCAACTGATTTTTCTAACTCTTTGGTCTACACTTCAACTTCTTCTTCTTTTTTCAACTTTTTAGTTTGTTTTTCTTTTGTTTAAACCTGCTTTGTTTGAACAACTTGTGCTTCAATAGGTGATTTTGAGACTAATGCTTAATTTAATTTATTTTGTTCCAAGAGATTTTTTGGTGGATTGGTAGTAAAAATATTATCTCTTGGCCTCAAATAATATTTATTATGAATCTCAACCAATATTGAATCGACAATATCTTTATATTGTGATGTAGGATCCTCCAAGTTATTTATATTTTTTTCATCAAATAATGATCCAAGATTTAAAGATTATTCATATTCTTGTTGATTTAAATGAGGTTCGATATCATCATCACTAAAAAAAATTATATCTTCATCTAATTCGTCATATTCTTGATCATCTCCCTATATAAAATTTTCTATTTTAAAAGGGTCCTAAATCTTTTGTTCCTCATTCTTAATTTTCCTCTATTGAATCTAAGGGTTTGTATTGAGGTTTCTCTTGAATTGGTTTTTATTTTTAACATAAGGGTGAGTTTTGGATTTCTCAATTTCCATCCTACAAATTTTATTTGATAAATATTTAATGATTTTAGCCATCTCTTCCATCTTTTCCTCTTGTGTATTTCTATGAGATCTAGAGGGTCCTCCTTGTTCTTTAAACCTTCTAGGTTCTCTTATTCCCACTTCAACCTTTGTTTTCATTTTTCCTGATGCCATCATATTAGATTCAATTTCAATAACATCATCTTGCATCCCAACTATTGTTGTATCTCTTCTTTCCCTCAAAAGAAATGTGAAGTTAGAATCAAATTCTCCTGCAAAAGTAACTTTAGCAATTGGTCGAGAATGTTTAACTTCAGCTAGGATCTTGCTATACAATTTATTAAATATTTGGATAAATTCAGAAACAATTTCAGAGGATTTCTTCCTTAAGGAACCAAATTCTATCAGATAATATAAGTGATATTTTTTCTCACCCCACTGTCTTAATAAAATAGCTTCTAAATCACCATATGTTGCGATGGAATTTGCAGGAAGACCCAACCAAGTTTTGACCTATCCCTCAAAACTATGTACAAATAGTCTCATGTAAACGTCTTCATGTTCAATTCCAAGTATATCAACAAATTGATCAAAAAATGTTATGTGTTTTGTGGCTGTTAAATCCCCTTCTCCCATGAATTTTGGTAAACTTTTCATATAGTTATCAGGTAAATCATGCAGAATTGCAGGAAGGGACAAGGGATCATATCTAGCAACAAATTTGGAAAATATCCTTAGAGAAGGTGGTGGTGGATTCACTTTTCCACCACCTCCACCTCATACACCAACTATTGATAGTTTTGGAGACGAAATACGAGGGTTGTAATGTAAATTATCAAAGATTTGAAAAGATTGTTGTACTAGATCTTTGATTGTTTCGGGAAGGCAATAATGAAGACCTTCTAGATAATGAAAAAGTGATGGATATCATGATAATGATGTATAATCAAACTCAAAAGGGAAATGAGAACTAGAACTTGGTATTTCAGATCGACTAGACAAGTCGATGGGGGAAGTGATAAGAGATGAACTTGAGTACAAAATATGATCTTCAGGAATTACAGGGATATAAATTTTATTTTAGAAAGACTAAGGATAGGTTTTTATTGATGCTTGAATTTGTCAGGACTGAAACGACAACCTCACGGGGATACAAATCTCCCTGTGTTTTTATAGAGGTGGTACTCCTCTTTGTTTTTAGATTTTCTTGGAACTCTAGATTTTTATAATATATGACTTTGCATAAGTCCGTCGTGATAATCAAAGAAACATAAAGATTGCAAGAAAAAACAAAAAGAAATAAAATGTTTTGTTTTTTAAAGAGAGTTCTTGAGAAATGACCAGGAACCACACACTTCGTACACTTGAAAAAGATAGACAAAATTTCCTCACATCCATCATAGTTAAACTAAAGATTTTTTATCACATAAAATAAAAGAAGATGGTATGCATGCATAAGAGAAATTTAATAGAGTAATAACATGGGGATCTCAAATAAATATAATGATAGATAAATATCTAATACTTTATACTCAAAACTCGGAGTTACAAACTACAGTCAAAACATATCCCGAAATAGTTCTCTTGGGATTTCTGAAAAATATATAGTCTGTTACAAAGATTGAAATTTAAATGTGTTTGTCCTCAAGACTGGGATTGGAGTAGTAATTTGTAGGAGTATGATGGGTGATGACAAAGTAGAAATACCTAGAAAGAAGGCATGGATAAGTTATCAGATTTTGGTTAAACCTTTCTAGTCAAAGAAGCAGAGTAACTAGATGAAAAACTGATAAAGAAAGAAATATATGATCAACATGAAATTAATATGATGGTATATCGTCTCTTCACTTGCTTTCTTAAGTCCTTTTATTGTCTTCATCGATGGTTATAGGAACTGTCTCAACTATTTCTTTCCCTTCTTTGGTTAATTTGTCAATTTCCTTTCTGAACCAATCTTCAATATAACTTTTCATTGTTGCAACGTTTATTTCATGCCTAATTTTAATGTTGAATAATTCTCTAGTTCGAAACGTACTTCTCAACACACCATGCAACAAGTTCTTTGTATTCAAATACCTCAAGAACACACCCCGTGTGAGCAATTCCAGATGCCCATATTACATCTTTTTGTGCAGGAGGAGATGAGTAATATTAATATGCTCTAGACCACTGAAAGTTATGGTCTTCATGATAAAAAATATTCAAAGTATCTCCACAAATTTTTTGTCTAGTTGTTGTTGCCATTAGGATGATGGGAGTAATTTTCAGCTGAATAATAACTTGAAATAAATATTTTTGAAGAGATGAAAATAATATAATCCTTTGGAAAATGGAGAATTAATGCAATTTAATGAATAATCTCCTCAAGACTTTCACCATTAATGAAAATATCTTTGAATCTTGCACAATTAGTTGTTAGCATTAAACAACATTCAATGCATATTGAAAAAATCATGAGAATGGTGGGGATGGACTTGAGTAGTTTTGAATATGAAGTTTTTCACAAACCTGCCAATCCGGGAACCCACCAAGCCGCAGTTGTGTATGACAAAAAATTAGTTAAAGTGTAGAAAAGCGGTCGGTCAGAATTGCATGCATAAGGGATAAAATAATTTAGGGTCTCAACACCTGCGACAAGTTTGATGGTACAAAATGTAGATCAAAAAACTTTGGGTTCAAAGTGGAGATCATGGAACTTGGAGGATGAGGGATTGAACCTGCAAACCTATGAAGTTAAAAAAAAAATTAATTGTAGTGTAGAAATGGACTTATAACATTGGAAAGTGGATGGAGATGAAGGTCTGCCAACCCACGAACCCGATGAGGAGATGAAGGAAGAGTCCCAAAAACGTCTAAGTGTAGAGACTAGTGGAGCATAAGGAGAAGAGTGGTGAAAAGAGAAAAATGGTTAAGTGTGGAGATGGAAGGTGAGGGAGGTAAGTGATGATATTAGTTCACAATTTGAAAATGGAGAGGAGAACATGATACATAGAAAAAATCTTCATAATCTCTCCTTCGAACCTTTAGACTAGATCTTGAATAACTTAGGCATGTAGAAACGAATTTCTGATCCAAAAAGTGCATGACGAAGATAAAACCGAGGGTCGCAGAGTGAACTTATAAAAGTTCAAAAAATGTCTTTTCTTATATCAAGGTGTTTATGAATCCGAGAGAGAAAAATATAGATGACCAAATTTTGGTCAACAAGTTGCTCCAACTACGGGACATTGGCCCCCTATGGGTTACTGAGAATACCAAAATCTCAAGACTAGTTGCCTTCTCCATTGGGCTATGGATTCATGTTCAAAATGAATTTTTATAATTCTTATTATTTCATGGAGTTATCTTCTAACTTTAATACAAATATTGCCTTATTATGAAAAACTGAACTGAAGAAACAAAATGTATACATACATGATCTACCTACCCTAACTTGAAAGAAAGGGGAACCTTAGGTATAGGCAGATTTCCAATGGAGCCATTCTAGCATTCAATTGACTTGTCGAATTGGCTCCAGTAGTAATAAAATTATTGGGGTTACTACCAACGAATTAGGAGCATGAAAATCAGGAGCATGCCCAAAATGTACCACAATGGGATCGAGCAATGAGTGCAGAATACTTGTTTGCGTTGGTGGGATAATAATACTTTTGAACCAATATTCAATATAATCTACTCTTGGATGCCCCAGAGTGATGATATCTTCAATCAAATGAGAAGTTTATTTCTTGAAAACATTCTCTTTTTCTTCTTTTTCCACATTCAATATTATTGTTTCATTGGTGACTTCTTGGCAATGTTCTTCTTCTATGCAATGGTTATCATCTTTGTTCACAATTTTTTTTTCTTCCACCAATTCTTCTTTATTATGGCTGAATTCTTCTTGCATATTTGGTGGAGACTCTTTAATTTCTTTCTCATATGGAGTATATGAGATGCTGATATCCTTTTCTTGGTCTTTGGAATTCTTTCCTTCATTCTCAACAACAAAATATGATTCATAAAAGTCTTGTAATGTTTCATGATATTCTTCTTATGAATCATTCATTTCATCTTTTTGTGTCCATGTGAGAGAGGGTGGGTGAGAAACAACATTTAAAACATCAGCAAAAACATGTGAATGCACCTTTGGGATGAACTTTTCTACAAATGAATCTTCTAACACATCCCATCTAGTAATGGTGTTAGGCATTAATGAACTATACCATTCAAGAGCATCCTCTCATAGAGTTTGTAGGAATAATCTACATGTAACATTGTCTTCAGTGAGGTTGAAATCATAACATGTACCTTTAAAATTAATCAAGTGTTGCTCTACATATTCTGAAGCATCCCCAAAGAATGTAGAAAAAAATTCAATAGGAATATTGGGCATTTGAAAGTCTATTTATGGTAGAATTAAAGGGGTATTATGAAATCACCTCCTTCTTTGAGTATTTATCCCTTTTTCCAAGTCTTGCAAATCCATTGATGGACTTGATGAAGAATATAAAGAAGAATTATGAAATAAATGAAACCCTTCATTTTGAATTTTTTCAATGGGGTTTCTAGGGAATTCATTCTCCCGTATCTTTGGTGCTTCTCGTTTCTTTTTGAAATTACAAAAAAGGTGAGCTATGCTTAAAATAAGTAGCAATTTTCTTGAATCTTCTTCTCAAAATTTTGAGCCATGGAGATTTATAGTTCCTTAAATATATTGAAGATAAATCGTTCCCCAGTGGAGTCGCCAAAAATGTTGACGCTTGAATCCGTCAGGATCTAAATGACAACCCCATGGGGATACAAATCTCCCTGCATTTTTATAGAGGTGGTACTCCTCTTTGTTTTAATATTTTCTTGGAACTCTATATTTTTAGAATATAGGACTTTGCAGAAGTCCGTCATGATAATCAAAGAAACATAAATATTGTAAGAAAAAATAACAAGAAAGAAAATGACTAGGAACCACACACTTCATACACTTGGAAAAGATAAACAAAATTTCCTCACATCCATCATAGTTAAACTAAATATTTCTAGTCACATAAAATAAAAGAAGATGGTCTGCATGCATAAGAGAACTTTAATAGAGTAAAAAAATGGGGAGCTCAAATAAATATAATGATTGATCAATCTCAAATACGTTATACTCAAAACTCAGAGTTACAAATTACAGTCAAAACTTATCCCGATATAGTTCTCTTGGGATTTCTCAAAAATATATATTATGTTACAAAGCCTTGAAATTTAAATGTGTTTTTCCTCAGTATTGGGATTGGGGCTCCCACATACCATAAAGAAAATATGAACAAGAAGTAAGTTGTAGAAGGAGGATGGTGGGTGATGACAGAGTAGAAAGACCTGGAAAGAAGACAGGGAGAATTATCAAATTTCGGTTAAACCTTTCTAGTCAAAGAAGGGGAGTAACTGGATGAAAAAATGATAAAGAAAACAAGATATGATCAACATGAACTTACTACGATGGTCTCTCGTCTCTTCACTTGCTTGCCATTGTCCTTTTATTGTCTTCATTGATGGTTATAGGAACTTTCTCAACTGTTTCTTGCCCTTCTTTGGTTAATTTGTTGATTTCCTTTCTGAACCAATCTTCAATATAAATTTTCATTGGTGCAACATTTATTTCATGCCTGATTTTAATGTTGAATAATTCTCTCTCTTGGCACTTAATTCTCAATGCACCATACAACAAGATATTTGTAGTCAAATAACTTAGGAACACACCCTGCACAAGCAATTTATGGATGCCCAGATTATGTCTTTTTGTGCAGGAGGAGATGAGTAATATGAATATGCTCTAGACCACTAAACATTTTGGTCTTCATGACAAAAAATATTCAAAGTATCTCCACATAATTGTTGTCTAGATGTTACTTCCATTAGGTTGACGGGAGTATTTTTTAGTTGAATAATAACTTGAAATAAATATTTTCAAGAGATAACAATAATATAATCCTTTGTCAAATGGAGAATTAATGCAATTTAATGAATAAGCTCCTCGAGTCTTTTTCCATTAATGAAAATCTCTTTGAAGCCTGCAAAATTAGTTGTTAGCATTAAACAACATTCAATGCATATTGGAAAAAGAACAAGAATGGAGGGGATGA